>JAGFPH010003907.1:49027-64896 GCA_018207615.1 Philaenus spumarius | reverse complement strand
CTTTGACCCCCCCCCCCAAACCCCCCATAAAATTTCGAATTTTTTGAAACCCTTTCTTAGCGAGCGCCTATGGCCCTAAAGGAAGCTACATACCAAGTTGCATTCCAATCTGTTCGGTAGTTTTGGAGAAATCGTGATTTAGTAATTTTTACCCCTCAAATACCCCTAAAATTTCCAATTTAAAAAAAAATCATTTTTGTGAACACTTATGGCCCTAGAGGAAGCTACATACCAAATTTCATTCCAATCCGTTCGATGGTTTTGAAGAAATCGTGATTTAATAAATTTGATCCCCCCAAACCCCCCCTAAAATTTAGATTTTTTTCAAACCCTTTCTTAGTAAACATCTATGATCCTATAGCTACATACCAAATTTCATTCCAATCCGTTCGGTAGTTTTGAAGAAATCGTTTTTTAATAACTTTGATCCCCCAAACCCCCTAAAATTTCGAATTTTTTCAAACCCTTTCTTAGTGAGCACCTATGGCCCTAGAGGAAGCTACATACCAAATTTCATTTCAATCCGTTCGGTAGTTTTTGAGAAATCGTGATGAGTGAGTCAGTGGGTTTTCGCTTTTATATATATTATAGATGTTGTTATAGCTATGTTGAAGAAGACTGTATGGACTGTTTCATCCTGGTTTTACCCTTAGCAAACTGTAAAAATTAGATGAAATTTAAAGGTTGCTCTGGTATGTTTTGAAAACTTACTACTTTAACGTAACAGTAGTAAGTGCTAGTTTTCTGATGATTAGGAGCATCAGTTGGAAAGTTATAGAAGGGCTTTTTAACAAGTTTATCTCATAACAGATATTAAACAGAAGTTATTAAATGATATGTTTTCAATTGAATTAAAAAGATCCAAGTCCAAGATCTAAATTATTATTATCCAAGCACAAATAGATACCGGTATAATTCAATGTACCTGTTATCCGTCGCCAGAATTTGTTCAGCTTTTGTTTATGACGTGTGAGTTACATGTTTCTGTGTTATATGTGATGTGAACATTTTAATGTTTTTAACATATCTGATGATGAAACATATGTTTTGAAATGCGTCATAAATTAACTCAGAATGAAATCACACGATGTATAACAGGTAAATTTAGTTATTAATAAAGTAGAGGAAGTTGAAAATTTTTTAAATTAAAGTGTTTAAGTACGGTATAGGGAGGTTCCTTAATTAAACAAATTACATTTTTATTTCTATTTGATTTTACTAAAGGCGCCTCTGTCTAATTTCAAGACAATTGGTAAAATGTATTAGTACGGTACGAGGTTGTGACGTTACCAGACACAGATGACAAAACTATAACCTTGTGTTACTCTGCAGAAGCCTAAAATTATATATGTTTTTATAAAGTTTATTTTCAATTGTTGTTGATGTCAATATTTCAAAATTAATATTACACAAATACTTTATTTGTTTAAATTTAATCAGAATTAATACGATCATGCAATGTTTAATAACTTTGTTTATTTCAGCCAGAAAAGAGGATGTACATAGGGTATTTTGATAGTAAAAATGATCCTGAATATGATATTTTTAGAAGGGCAGCTTCAAATTTAAAGCACTACTGCCAGTTTAGGGCTGGATTTGGGTATGTATATTGTATTACGGAAGTTTATAGAAAAATCACTCTTATTTTTTTCATGGTTACACACATTAAAAAGAACAATTTATTGTTTTCTGTGTAGATTTTCTGTAGAATGAATACAGAAATCACAATGAAATTTAGCATTTATAATGCATGCTAACCCACAAATATTTCAAATATCATAAAATAGTATATTTCATCACTAGGACCAAAAATGAAGCTTTTTGCTACAAGATTGAGTTCAACAGTGGAGGTGTAACCGAGGTCGGAAAATGAACGAGAATTGAAAAGCCACTTTTGGTCTTAGTGATGAACTATATTTTTCGTCATACTGCAAACAATATAAAGAGAACTATTAAAAAAAAAAAAACTTAAATGTTATAACTTGTTTACCTTCAATTCAAAGCTATCTTTAATTTTGTTCCTGCTATTATAAACACATGGCTGTTGCACAAGTTTTGAGATATTACATCTGCTTATGTTAGCAGTACACTAACTCTAACCTCTAACGATTGCCTGATCGAATACTTCGGACTATCAATTGCCATATTGAATACTTCTATCTACAACCGGACCTACAATTATTGTCAGGAGGGGGTTACAATCTGTTGCCCCCCTCGAAGGTACCCGATTTAACAAAAAGCCTAATGTCACATGAGGTTGAATTAAACAAGGTTGGAGAATAAAAGTATTATTTACAGCAATTTTATTCACTTAACACGTAATATTCAAGTACCATTAATGAATAAATAATTCGACCACGCAGCTGAACCGCTGACGTGAGTTGAGCAAATTTCCAAAATTAAGTTTATAGGCCTATGTTTTAGGGTTTCAACCAACAATTTGGGAAATAGGTCTATTCACGACGGTGCTGAAAAGCTGCAAAATGCTTCGCACGCCATTCCGCATATTGGGAGTATCTTCAATACACAATGCATTGCGTGTTTCGCATGCCAACCCTCATATTTGGAGTATCTTCAACACACAAAACATTGCGTGCTTAGCACGCCAACCCCGATATTGGGAGCATCTTCAATACACAATGCATTGTGTATGCCAACCCCACGGTAGAATCCACCACATGGCTTCGAACCGGACACTTCTATGGTATTTTACGTTTTGATCGATTTTGTGGAAACCAAGCGAGCTATAAGGTCGCGTAAAAAAACAAAATGTGCAGAGTAACATCCTACATTTATATTTGAAGAAAAAACTCGAAAACAAATTCATTCTCGTAGGAAAAGTCTAAAAAAAATAGTTACTTCCGGTCAAAAAACGTGCTTCTGATTGTTGGATTTTTTGGCTAGCAAACTCGTCCGAGCGACGTAGAAAACCAACATGTGTACCAAATTTGAACCAAATCGGACTTAAAATGCGGCCGCTAGAGTGCAAACACATATATACATGATTTTTAGCAGTGTGACGAAAAAGTAGTTTATTGTGAACTTTAGGGGCCAAAGTTGAAAACTCCAAAAATAAATATTTTATAACTGTTTGTAACTATCTTCTTAAAACTTATAGTGGACTGTATAGGCGTTCTATATGGTTTCAAAATTTGTATAGTTTGAAATGAAACAAATTTTATTCTAAATTGTCTCTATCTTTTAATATTAATTAAGCATGACACATAAGAGGAGAAATTACATTAAATTTTGAACATTAAAATTACTCTGCAGTTTCCATATCTAGAGGAAATACAAGTAAATGATTTGTTTTTAGGGAAGTTGTAGCGAAAATGCATCGTCCTGGACAACCAATTGTAGTGCTCCGACCTGATATCACTTTGTCCAATGAGGAAGATGAAACTTTCTCAAGGTCTTTACTTAATTTTGATGAAGTCTATAAGTGGATGTGTGGAAATTATGTCCCTCTTGTGAGAAGGACACCCATTAATCGTGGCAATGAATTTGATTTCATAGCGGAGCGCCTTCCAATGGTAATATTATTTCATAAACCAGGCGATGAAACATCTATTAGACAGTTTACAGACTTCTGTGAATTACATTTTATGGATTTGAAAAGTAAGTAAATAAAAAATTACTTCAAAAAATTTGAACTTCCATTTAACGAAATTCATTATCCAGACAAAAAAAATAGTAACTCGGCGGTTACAGCTCCAATCTAATTTAAACTGTGTACAAGGGCGTAGCCGGGGGGGTCCGACGGGTCCGGACCCCCCCCCAAAATTTTGGATAGTCATCTATTTAATAATATGTGCGTGATAGTTTGTACAGGCGGATCTCTTGGTATTTGAATATCTTATGGAATAAAGATAAGCCCATTTCATTTTTAATACATGACTACTATTACTTATACAGCATAATATATGCCTTAAGCGATAAATAAGCTCTAAAAATGTTCTAAATGACACATACTTTGTACAGACGAGACGTCTGCAGTCTGCAGTATGTTAATTTCTAAAACTCTATTCCGGGCTCACTCAATTTTTATCACACCTCAGCCTAATACTCGATTCCGGGCTCACTCGGTTTTTAACACGTCTCAGCATAATAATAATTGTCAATTCCGGGCTCAGTAGGCATATTCCGGTAGTAAGCTTTGAGTTATGTTATGCTTCTTGCGTTGATCGTGTATATTTTCTGAGTGGTAAACGGTGAGTTTTGTTTGTTATTTTACTTAAAACAAGTAAAACGTTTTAAAAACAAGTAAAATGAAACGTAGATTAAATCAATCTGGCATTAATGATTTCTTTAAACATAGACAAGTTCCGCAAAATCCAAGTGAAATTAAACATAAAGATGTGCAAGTTGTTGAGGTTAATAATTTACAGAATGAGTTTAGTGACTGTTGTGCGTCTTCTTCGAGCTTAAATGAAGAACTTGAAAAGATTAAATCAGTCTCAGTTAGTCCTACGCAATGTCCTGTAGCAACTGTAGCAAGTAATACTAATGATATTGGTAAGATTGCAGAGTACTTCTATTTTCCTAATGTATCTGTTCAAAATTGTCAAGTATTAAGGCTGGAAACACTTCAAAACTTAGATGTGCCTGACGATACCTATATATTTCCAACCAGAAAAGTAGGAGAGAAGAAAAAACTTCGTTTTCAAAAAAAGTGGTTACAAACGTTTTCTTGGCTGGCTTATTCAAAAGCATATGACGGTGCATACTGTAAATTTTGTGTTGCTTTCTGCACTGATGCTGTAGGTAATGGGTCCCATGAAAAAATTGGATATTTGGTTTCAAAGCCTTTTACCAAGTGGAAAGATGCCCTAGAAAAGTTTGACAGCCATTCAAAAAGCCATTATCATAAGAAATGCACAGTATCTGCTGATAATTTTTTGAAGGTTATGTCTATGAAAACTGATAGCGTATCATCTCAAATTGACTCACAAAGAAAAAAAACAAATTTTACAAAACCGTGAAGCTCTTAAGCCCATTATAGAAACTATAATATTTTGTGGTGAACAAGTGTTACCACTTCGAGGCCATGAACATAATCCTGATAATTATGGTCTTGTTTTATTAAATGAACCCGTTCATAAAGATGGTAAATTCAGAGCTCTTTTAAGATTTCGGGCTAATGGTGGAGACAACATATTAAAGCAGCATTTATTAACTAGTCCTAAGAATGCTTCTTATGTAAGTCCAGCAATACAGAATGAAGTTTTGGATATATGTGGAGACATTATTCAAGCAAATATAATTAAACAAGCTAATGAATCAGGAATAATTTCAATTCTTGCTGATGAAACTTTAGATGTGTCTGGTTCTGAACAGCTGTCGTTGTGTATTTGTTACGTGGACCAGAAAAATAATATACATGAAGACTTTCTTTGTTTTACCCATGTTACGGACATGACATCCGAAGGCTTAACCACTGTTATCATTGATAAATGCCAATCTTTAGGTCTAAAATTGGAAAATTTAGTTGGTCAAGGCTATGATGGGGCCAGCACAATGAGTGGACAATTTTCTGGTGTACAGGCAAGAATAAAACAGCAGTATCCAAGAGCTATGTATGTTCACTGTACTAGTCACCAACTGAACCTAGTCTTGTCCTCGTCATTTTCTAATACATGTGTAAGAAACTGTATCGGAACAGTAACTGAAATATGCAACTTATTTAGGAATAACTCTTACAATGGTGACATACTTAAAAAGAATATACAATTGTACGTTCCAGTAAGTAAAAGATCTAGGTTAATAAATGTTTGCCAAACTAGATTTGTTGAAAGACATGATTCTATAATTATTTTTGTTGAGCTCTTTGAAGCTATTGCTCATAGTTTAATGGAAATTTCTTCATGTAATCGCGCTGTCTCATCAACAGCTTCTAATTTGCTGGCGTCAATTGAAAAGGGTGGCTTTATTGTGTCTTTATTTGTTTGCGAGAAGCTTTTAAGCATCACTCATTCTTTATCAAAGTACCTTCAAGATCCCGAACAAGATTTAGTGTCTGCTCTTGGTTATTCTATGCTCATCTTAGAGAGATTTGTAGAAATGATGGAGAATGCAGTTTCAGAGTTTGATCGAATTTTTCAAATTTCTTCAGAAATCAGTTCTAAAATATTCAATTGCGATGTAGAAATGCCGAGGATAGTAAAAACCCAAGTCAACCGGATTAACCCTTCCTGTGAAAACAAAGTTCAATATTTTAGAAGGTCTGTATTTATTCCTTGTTTAGATGATCTGGTTGGACATTTTCAGAACCGATTTGAAAAAAATCATGAAACACTAAGTGCTTTCCAGATCCTCATGCCTTCTCATTCATCATCTGAACATACCAGTAAATTAGACAATTTGTCACTATTTTTTAAAAATGAATCATGTAGTTCTTTTATGGAAGCTGAGTATTTACTTTGGTGCCAAAAATGGGTTCATGGGCAAGGTGTCTTGAAAAAAACTATGACTATTTCAGAAGTGCTAGATAACTGTGATACAACATTTTTCCCAAACATTCATCACTTGTTAAGAGTCTTGGTAACATTACCAGAAAGGTCATTTTCAACTATGAAAAGGATCAAACATTTTTTAAGAAACAAAATGACCAACGATAGACTAACAGCACTAGCACTCCTCTCAGTTCATCGTAAAATGTCACCATCGCCTACAGAAGTAATTGAAGTAATGGCTCAAAAACCACGAAAAATTGGCCTCCTTTTGTAATTTGTTTTCTGTTTACTTATATATGTATTTATACCTACATAAGCTTAAAAAAAAAACATAAAATTTAAACTTTTTTAGTTATTAATTTTCCTTTTGTGTTACTACTTTTAATGTAAGAATGGTAATAAAGAAAATTTAGGACCCTCCCCCCCCCAAACTAAAATCCTGGCTACGCCCTTGACTGTGTACAGCCTACAAATATGGTAAATTATATCATTTAAATTCAGCAGTTGGTGCTGAAGCATTGAGCGACTTCCCATAGAGCTGAAAATCTCAGGTTCTTGTCCCAAGATTGTGTACTCTAATTTATCTTCTTGAAGGATATATTCAGTCTTAAAAACCTTTAAAAACGTATTGCATGTTAATAAATTCAACAGATATAAGTTGTGTGAAATTGTAGGTTGTTATTGCTGAGCTGTAATAAATATTATGTATACTTTTATGTTAAAACAAACAATGTGCCACTTAATTAAACTAAACAACAATAAAGTCATAAAGTAAGGTCTCAACCACTAATCAGCTGTCAGTTGTAGAAGAGTAAAGGTCTTTGAATTTAAAGCTGATCACCTCAACGTGTCATACTGGATAGTAGCATATTTCGGCCGACAGGTTGCCCCACTGTGTACCATATAGAAAGGCAAAAAGCCATGTGCTTAGAATTTCCAGTAAATCAGCAATCTTTGGCATTCGACCAAAAGCATGTAGCTTCTAGGTTGTGTGTAGTGCTTTCTTAATGAAAAGTATTTTCAACTAATGTCTCTTTTGATTACAAATAAATAAATTCAGTGAAACCCACAACTTTGTTTACTTCACAATAGATGCATTCAACGCAGTAAATTTCAACCGACCAGCTAATCTAAAACTATTGTTCACTGCTATTACTTTGAGTTCGCTAATATTACTTTAAGGATATAAAAAGTAAAACCATAGCAATCATTATTTGACCTTAAACTCATAACTTGGCTAATTTCTATAACATTAGGCGTTAAAAAATATGAAAAATAAAATGTTAAAACTGTAAAAAAATATGTTGCCACAATTCCAAAAATAGTTTAAAATTAAAAATTATGTAGGGTGTGAATTCATAGGCCTACTTTATTTATTCTATTAAATATCAAGCAATTTAATTTTAAAAACATTTATTTACCGAAAAGATCAAATAACAAAATTTTATTACCTCAATTTCAATATATAAACAAACCTATTGTTTGATATCCCAGCTTTGTGTCTTCTTTCAGTCCACATATTACACATCTGTGCAACTGTGATGCTACAACAACATATGATCATAAATAAATATTGAGCTTGACTTGTGAGAAGATATTCTTGATAGAATAAACTTTGAACACAAAATCCTTTGAACGCGTTTAAACGACAAAGTCGCCATCTTCAGTGATGCACGAGATGCAAAAATTGTGAGATTTTGTGTTCAAAATCAACATTCTATTCTATCAAACATATGATCACTTTTGCAATCTGTAATCACAATCACATTTCCTGCTCTTCACCTCACATGACAACAGTTTCCGAGCACTAACATGATCTCATTGTGTGTGATTACTCTTTTGCTGCGAAAATAAAGCCCGAAGAACTATTACATATCACCGTATTGCCCAATACTAAATTAAGGGTCGGCTCTAGCTGTCGGCCATGTTGGCTGACACTCCATAACACCAATTAAAAATCCAAATTTTTCCTTTATTTTGTATCGGATAATTATGAACGATATGTCATTTTAAAGCTATGGCCAATATGCATGAAAATTTCTTTTTCAAAACTAAGAAAAACATTTTGTTTAATATTTATTAACAATTTAAAACATTGATTTTTAATATTTTTTATGTTGTCACTATTAATTACAGCGAAAAACTACCAAGCCATTCGGATGAAGAATTTCGTCCCCAAGAGTTTGGTATTTTTAAAAAAACGCTATTTGAACAATTGCGGGTTTTAAATGGATTTAAGCTGAGCAATGTCCGCGTAACCTACCGCCGCTATAGGTTGATTTTAGATATTTTTGTACGTTGTGATTATTAACTGTAGCGAAACATTACCAAGCTATTCGGATGAAGAATTTTGTCCCCAAGAGTTTGGTATTTAAAAAAAAAAACGCTATTTGAACAATTGCGGGTATTAAATGGATTTAGGATGAGCAATGTGCGCGTAACCTACCTCCGCTATAGGGTGAAGCGCTGGAATCGCAGGTTGCTTTCTGTTTTACTACCCCTTAAGCTACTTTCATAAGTTCGGGTGTGGTTCGACTACTGCAAAAAGTACTTTGGAAGTGGAAATTGCGGATGCCAATAAATTAGTCTAGCATGGTGATTGAAAATGTGCTTTAATGTAACATGAATAATTGCAAGCCTCAATAAATAAATAAATAAAATTAATCATTCAATAAACATGAAATTACAAATTGAATTATTTGAAGAATTCTATAAAATGGCTTCCAAAAAATTTATTTAGCAGATAATCTACTAACTAATAAATAATAATAAAGCTACCAATAATAATACCAAATAGAATTTTGTAGGCAACACTATTACTACTACTTACAAGTAATGAAGATCCTGCCCTGTTTTAATATCTGTTTTGTTGCGCTTCACCTACTGTTGCCCGTAGGTGCAGACACTTAACCCACTTTTAAATGTACATTTTCTAGTTGTCCTTTGTCCTTTTTAAACTGTTTATTAACTTTTTCATTAACTGAACTGAAATTTCTTATACCAATAACTTGTTGCAATTACTTACAAAATCCTTTAACTTAGTTGTGTAATCTTAATACACGTACCACGTGGTCCTCAATCTTAATAACTCCTGTAAATCAATTATTTCACTGTAGAAAATTCAAAATATCTATTATTATTATAATAAAAATCAACTTATTTATCAGTTCTTCAAACTTTTAGTTATAAAGCTATATTAACGAACCCCTATTTCAGTGTAAAAACTCAACTTCAAAGTTCAGCAGAAGCACTAAGCGTCCATCACATTCAGACAGCCGTACTGTTTTGTAAGGAAAAAGAGTTTCTCTACAGATGTGGTAGTTGTTCCCACAATGCAAACTGTCTTTCTTTATGTCATTTGGTTTCCTATTTAACTTCCATATCTGCTGGATGTAAAAATATTTTGTATGCTTGCTTGTTTTGATACAAATAAGAAAGAAAGTTTATATTAGATAAATATAAGTTTGTTTTGTAATTATTAATTAGTCTGCTTTACCTATATTTACATTTCTATTCCTTCTATGTTTAAATTTATTTGATCAGTTTTCTTTTTTCTTTATTAATTAATCTTGGGTAAATAGGACATAGCCTATTTCACTACACTACTCCGTGAATTTTGCATATGTTATATTTCATAAGATTTCCACAGGCTATAGTTTAATTTAGTTCTAAAGATTATATAACCTTAACATTAGTTTTGTGTATAGATTTTTAACTTAGTTTCAAAGTAAAGATTTGTAAACTTTCTTTGTCAAGCCTAAAGCTATCTGTGTATTATTAAACTAATTTGTATTATTTAAATTAAAACCCAGTTAGTAAGGTAATATATCTGTAATTTATTTTTCAATGGAAAAGTATAAAACCAAACCAATTCATTGGTTTTAACTTGTCTGAACTGCCTTTTAATTTTAACATTTTCAAGTAAAATGGTAGCCGTGTTACATGTGAAATTTTATTTTGATCTAATTCTATCAAATCCTTTTTTATTTTTTTAAAATTATTATTACCATCTCACCATTATGGTTAAACCAAATTGGTTAATATACTGTAAACAGTAAACAAGTTATTCTGTAAATATCAACGTGAAGAAAATAAAGTAATAATATAATAAATAATAAATGTATTTATTTCCTCAATCTGCTACAAATTAATAACAATCTTTCTTTTTTTATACATAATTAAACAAAAGTCACCAAAATACAAAAATAACTAAACACATGTCCAAGTTCAAACACTGAAATAAACTTGCCAAGACTGATGTCAACGTAACACTAAATACATAAAAACTAAATAAATATATTATAAGATTTACACAAACAAAAATAGGAGTATTATACATACAAAAATAGAATAAAAACAAAAGAAATATAGTCTTACTTATATTGATCAGTCAAACAAAACTAAAGAACAAAAGAATGTTGGTGTATACAAGATTATCAGAACTATAAACTACAAACTACTTAGAATTTTAAACTATATATGTTTTATACAATCAGAATGAGAAAATTTAGGGCCTTCAAGGCATTTTGCCCATTTGAAGGTTCCTATTTCTTAATATTGTTGTTTTTTAAGAAGCGTTCAGATAGTGAAAGTAAATTACTACTATTTTGAATTATTTTTTCGGCCACTTTAATAAGCTTTTAAATCATATTATAATTTATTGAATTCAAACTAATAATTGTTAACTAAAATTTGGTGCTTCCAATGTAAACATTATTCCAAAGAACAATATATCCATAATTAGAAAAAGAAAATAAACTAAACATAATAAATAACAATTGGTAACTCATGAAAGTACAAGTATTGATGGAAAAAATACACAACAAAAGAAAAGCATGTAAAAAAGTTAAATAAAATAAAAACAAAAAATAAATAAAAAAACACATCTGTACTACTTTTGAATGTCAATTAAAGAATCAAGGTTCTCCAATGTAAACAGCCATTTTTTTAGCCTCTTCAAAAATAAGCTAATGCCATGTAATTGCTTGATTTCATTAGGTAATCTATTGAACATTCTAGGCGCCATAAAATTTATGGTTTTAGTATAAAAAGTGTTATTAGGTTTTGGTACTTGGAAATGATTTCTTGTTCTTAATTTTTGATTATACTCTATTGAATTTTGAGGTAAGTTACCACTTTTGCAATAAAAATTTTTTAAAACTTTGTATACAAAAATATATTTAATTGGCAAAATTTTTAAATGTAGAAAAAGAGGACGCGAATGAACAAATTTACTTTTCCCTAAAATTAATCTGATTACATGTTTCTGTTGATAATATATTGTGTTTAAGTAGGTGTCATAAGTACAGCCCCAAAAAATTATTCCATATTCAATTCTGCTCTGTATCAAGGAAAAATACAACATACGCAAGATTCTTTCGTTACATAAACTTCTAAGGAAATAAAAGTACCGTATAACATTGTTAATTTTATTTTTCAAACTAATTGTGTGGATTTTCCAATTAAGCTCACTATCAACATGAATTCCTAGATACTTTATATTTGTGGTTCTGTACACAATAGCACACTTATTTGTCAAACATATGGTTTGAGCTCCAAGACACTCAGAACATCTATAGTAAATTTGTTTATCAAAGTGAACATCCTTCCTGAGACTAAAATTGATATATTTAGTTTTCTCTGCATTTAATAGCATATGATTGGTGGAAAACCACCACTGTATTGCTTCTAAATCATTTTCGATGTTTGATTGTATATCACTCCAATTTGAGTGTGAGTAACAAAGAGCGGTGTCGTCAGCAAAAGAAGTTACATTTCCATGTAGCCTCCCATTACATAAATCATTTATATAAATGATGAATAATATTGCACCCAACACCGACCCTTGGGGTACACCTTGTTTTATTGTGCCTGTGTCACTTAATACAAAATTTATTTTGACACATTGTGTCCTTTCTTTCAAATAACTTTCAAACCATTTATATGCTACACCGCGTATTCCACATTGATATAATTTGTCCAATAAAATGTTGTGATCAACTGTGTCAAAGGCTTTTCTTATGTCTAAGAAAAGACCGCTCACACATTTGCCTTCATTCAAGCCATTATTAACATCTGTCATAAAATTCAAAAGAGCATTCTCTGTATTTATTCCCGATCTAAAACCAAATTGTTTGTTACTAAAAAAATTTGTTTTATCTAAAAACTTAAGTAATTTCTGTTTCATCAGTTTTTCAAAAATTTTTGAAAAACATGAAAGCAAGGATATTGGACGGTAATTATTACTTTTCAATCTAGAACCACTTTTAAATATTGGTATTATTACTGCACTTTGTAACTGCTTTGGAAATACTCCACTACTAAAACTTAAATTTATTATAAATAACAAAACATCAATGATTTTTACAGAAATTTGTTTAACAACGAAAGAACTGATTCCATCCAAACCTGGTGAAGTGTTGTTTTTTAATGATTTTATTATATTTATCAGTTCATGAGGGAGAACCGGTTCGATAAAAATTGATTTTACTTCATATTTTTTTGGAAAATAAGATTTATAGACCATTGAAGATAAATCTATGGGCTGAATAGTATTTAAATCCAGATTTCTTACTATATCCAAAAAGTAGTTATTAAAATAATTTGCTACAGGTAAAGGGTCAACAACAGGCATGTCATTAATTTCTAATGTAATTGATTGATTAACTTGCGTGCTTTGGCCAGTTACTTCATTTAATATTCTCCAAGTAGCTTTAGAATTACCATTGCAACTCTCAAATTTTCTTTTATAAAATTCATCTTTTTGTATCTTCATTTCCTTTTTCAATTTATTTCTAAATTCTAAGTAATAATGTTTCAATTTTTCATTTTGAGGATGTTTTTTTACTAATTTAAAAATGTGATTTCTCTTTTTGATTTTTAAACAAATATAGTCATTAATCCATGGTTTCATTAATTTATTACCACTACCTTTCCTTAACTCTACTCTACTTTTTAATAATAAATCGTATAACACATTTAAAAATTGATCAAACGCTACTGATGCATTCATATTATTGTAAACAACAGACCAGTCAGCTTTATCTAACAGCTGATCGAGTTTATCATAATCAGTTCGGTAGCGAGGGGAGGGGTCAGGAGAAGGGGGCATTGGCTCGACTCCCCCGCCCATTCCACTACACACCTGAACTCTGACCCTTTGCATTGAATGGTCAGTGATTCCCGCATGTATCACAGAAGCTTCTACTATAATCTTATTCTTGTTATAAACTCTTACATAAACATGATCAATACAAGTTTCAGATTGTTCTGTAATTCGTGTTGGTTCTAGTATCAAACTTTCAAAGCCGTTCATTGCCATCTGAGTTCTATAATAATCCACCGATACATTATTACAATCTAAAATATTTATATTAATATCACCAATTACTAAGCAGTTTGAAAATTTTTTAAAAATACTATTTGGATCATTAAAATGATTTTTAATTTCATCTATAAATACATTCGCTGGATTGAAACAAAACCTATAAATAGCGAGCAAATGGAAAATTTCTTTGCCGAAACAAAAGGAAATCAATATTACGTCCGCAGATTGTAATTGAAATTCAATACACTCAGCATTTTTTATTACATTATTAACATAGACCGCCACCCCTCCCGATCTGTAATTATCATTACATCTAGTAATTAAATTAAAATTTGGTATTTTATAAAAGTCAATTTCACTTGAATCTATCCATATTTCACTCAAAATTATAATGTCTGGAATTGTGTAATTTAAATTTAATTCAGCAATGAAAATATCAAAATTCTGCCTCAAACTCCTTATATTTTGATGAATAACTATAAACCTATCATTCATTGGATGTTATTTTAGATATATCTTTACATTCAATTTAAATACAACAAAAAAGAAAAGACAAAATAAAAATTAAAAACCTCTATTACTTTCATCTATAGAGAGTACATGGTATGTAATTATTGGTAAGGAGAGGAAAACATTAATCTGAATGAATTTACATAACAAAGTAAGAGGTGTAATTTTTTGGCGAGAAAAAATAATAAAACTTAAACTATTGAGTTTTTCTATGGACATAAGACTTACAGTTTATTTAAATCAGCTTGGCAAGTCACCTGAATTACTTTCGATCCTTCTTCTTTTCGTAGGAAGATTTTCCCGCCGCGAACCCACACAAACCTGAAGTCCTTCTCCTTCTTCACCTGTCTCGCCGCCGATAGAAGTCGCCTCCTCGATAGTAGATACAAGTAGATACAAAATCTTTTAACTAAATACATTTGTTTTAAGAAAATTGTATCCTAAACTTATATGATTTTATTGTGTAATTTAAATTGAGTTGTTTGTGAAATGAACTTCAAAAACATTCAGTCAAACAATAAGTAATGGTGTTCAATCTTTCTCGATATGTGCGCTCTTGTAGTTTCTTATAATCGACCCAAACCCAAACCTTCCAAATTTAAAAGTTTCTTGAAAATACCTACTAGAGTATAACAACAAAAATGAGCCCTAACTAAATGCAAAAATACGCTGTGTATTTACAATAGTACGTAGTAGCCCACACTATTTTAGGAGATTACTAAATTACAGTGCATTACAGAAATAGATCAAATATGTCAGATGAACAAGCAAGTTAGACACTGCACACTTGTTAGTTTAATAAGTAATTTGGTATACAAAATTTTCAATTAATATGTGGAGTTATAAAGTTATGACAAATATTGTGTGTGACATAATAGAGTAGTATTAATTACAATTTTTTGAGATAGGGATGAAGGAGTAGTTTGAGGATTTTGAATTTAGGTTTTCTAAAGTGTCCTTTAAAGGTGAATAACTGTCGAATATCTGAAAATGTGTAAAGGTTGGCCCAGATTTTGCATATTTCTTTTCTTTTTTTTTAATACGGAAGGTGTAAGTTTTGAAAAAATTGCTCTTAGTATAAAGGATAGAGCTCTCAATGCAATAGTCAAACTCCCACTTGTATTTTTTTTCTTTAAAACACTATTTGAGACAATTAGATGAAACCTGCACGCTTCCAAAAAATACCAATGTGCTACTCTATCAATTTGTTGGTCTGGAGTCCAGGCTACTTATAAGGAAAGATCATGGTTTAAAAAATGTAGTATAATAAGCATTCACCATTTATTTATTTTCCAATAATTATAATTTTTGTAATGCTTGCGTTTATTTTTTTTTTTTGTGTTAAAAGTAAGTAAAAGTTACAAAATAGTAGTGAGGACAATAAAACATTAAAAAAGTTGTAAACATATCAAACATTTTGTTTTTTTAGATAAGATCTTATTTCTCACTTCAGAAGATGAAAAATATCGCCTTCGTTTAAACCGCTTTGATAAATATCCCAGTGATATTCCAATAATTTTATATCAAACAACTGATTTTTATATGTTTTTATATGAAGATTTTCAAAATATAAAAGCTCC
>JAGFPH010003907.1:25334-41894 GCA_018207615.1 Philaenus spumarius | reverse complement strand
GAGAGGGCCAAATAGCTTTTGGGAAAGTTGATATTTATAAGGAAGGTAAGTTGTAATTTTTTGTTTTCACACAGCACAAGTGTAAGGCAATAATTTCTTTCCTTAAAATAATTATCGTATTTACAATTATATAAATAGGTTATTTTATAAAGGGTGTTTCAAAAAGGATGTAACCCTATTTTTGTGGTTTATTTACATGAATTTATTACTTTAAAAAAAATAATACAACATTATACTGGGTGAATCAAAAGTCAGTAACCCCCCCCCTCTATTTTTTCCCCAAGTAAATATACAGAGATATGCTTTGGGGGGTCATGCAATCTTGGCAGGAAGTTTCATTTTACAAGTTGGATAATTTTGAGTGTTCCCCCAAAAATGGGGTATTCAAGTGTGCACCTCCTTCAAGTGACCCCTCATTTTAAAGTGCTTACAAAAACTTAACGAATGGTGAAAACCAGAGTTCGCTATCTCTTCTCTATTCAAAATGGTAGCCAATATTACCATTACAGTGGTTTTTTCTTAGTTTATTAATGTTAAATTATTGAAGATGGTTTTAACTATTTAGTTATTCTAATTAGAAAAATAACTGTCATAACTTACATTAATGTCATGTTGCCAAGTCAAACCAGATGTTCAAACTGAAGCCCTCCTTCTATTTGGCAGTGAGACAAGCGTAGGATGAACTCTTCTCTCACGTTTTGGAAAGTCTGAAGTGGTATGTTGTTGCAGGCCTCAACATTTTCCTGTTCCTTAAATTTTCAACATTTTCGACTGGTGTCTTATAAATTATGCATTTAATATGACCCCACAGAAGAAAGTAATTTGGTGTAAGGTCTGGAGACCGTGCGGGCCATTCTATCAGGCCACGCCTACCAATCCACTCACCACGTAGTTGAGTTCCTAGAAAATCTCGTACATCATGGTGAAAGTGTGGTGGGGCACCATCCTGCTGGAAGTGAACAATGTCTTCGTCAAATTCATGTGGATTTTTCCTAATAACATTAGTTATTGCTGGGAAAATTGATTCCCGTAACATTTGCAAATAGATTTTTCCATTTAGGTTCCCATTAATAAAGCCCGGCCCACACATTTAATTTTTCTGGGTTTTGGGTGCTGGATTTTCGGAAAACATGGGGGTTTACTGTATCCCAGTACCTGCAGTTGCGTTTGTTTACAGCCCCATTGTCAAAAAAACTGCTTTCATCACCGAACACAATGTTTTGAATAAACAAGGGATGAGCTGAAATTAGTGCTTCCATTTCCTCACAAAATTGAAGACGACGGTCTGGATCATCTTCATTCAACTCATGGACGAGGTGAATTTTATAAGGATGAAATTTATTTTTCTTTAGTAAACGTACCACAGACGTTTGGGAAACGTCGCAAAGATTTGTTACTGATCTGGTGGACTTCTGCGGATCTTCAACAAATTGTGCAACTATTTCAAACTTTTTGTTTTCGTCTATAGAAGGACGACCTGGGCGTGGAGCATCTGAGATGGATCCAGTTACTCGGAACTTATTCACTAAAGTTCTTAAGTATTTCCTTGTCACAGGTCTATCAGAATGTGCAACATTGAACCGCCTTTCTGCCTCATGATAATTTTTATTTGAAGCTCCGAAAGTAAATATCATTTCAACTTTATCTTCGTGACTTCGCGGCATTATTATGCGTAGGCAGTAATAATAATTAGAGGAGATTATCTATCTATCTATATATATAAAAGCGAAATACCACTCACTCACTCACTGACTGACTCACTCATCACGATTTCTCAAAAACTACCGAACGGATTGGAATGAAATTTGGTATGTAGCTTCCTCTAGGGCCATAAGTGTTCACTAAAAAAGGGTTTAGAAAAATTAGAAATTTTAGGGGGGTTTGGGGGCTAAAAACTACTAAATCACAATTTCTCCAAAATTACCGAACAGATTGGAATGCAATTTGGTATGTAGTTTCCTCTAGGGCCGTAGGCGCTCGCTAAGAAAAGGGTTTAAAAAATTCGAAATTTTAGGGGGGTTTGGGGGGATCAAAGTTATTAAATCACGATTTCTTCAAAACTACTGAACGGATTGGAATGAAATTTGGTATGTAACTTCCTCTAGGGCCATAGGTGCTCACTAAGAAAGGGTATGAAAAATTTCAAAATTTTAGGATGGGTTTGGGGGGATCAAAGTTACTAAAATCATAATTTCAGATCTTTTATTATTATGACAATAGTGCTTTTATTATTTAAGATTATATAAAAGCCAAATACCACTCACTGACTGAACACTTAAAAAGAATACAATTACGTTAAAAAGACTGAAAATACCAACCACCCACGGGCAACGCTAGTATAATATAAAAGCGAAAACCCACTGACTCACTCATCACGATTTCTCAAAAACTACTGAACGGATTGAAATTAAATTTGGTATGTAGCTTCCTCTAGGGTCATAGGTGCTTACTAAGAAAGGGTTTGAAAAAATTCGAAATATTAGGGGGGTTTTGGGTGGATCAAAGTTATTAAATCACAATTTCTTCAAAACTACCGAACGGATTGGAATGAAATTTGGTACCGTAGCTTCTTCTAGGGCCATAAGTGTTCACTAAAAAAGGGTTTTAAAAAATTGGAAATTTTAGGAGGGTTTGTGGGTAAAAATTACTAAATCACGATTTCTCCAAAATTACCGAACAGATTGGAATGAAATTTGGTATGTAGCTTCCTCTAGGGCCATAGGCGCTCGCTAGGGTAGGGTTTATAAACATTCGAAATTTTAGGGGGGTTTGGGGGGGATCAAATTTATTAAATCATGATTTCTTCAAAACTTCAGAACGGATTGGAATGAAATTTTATATGTAGCTTCCTCTAGGGCCATAGGTGCTCACTAAGAAAGGGTTTGAAATATTTCGAAATTTTAGGAGTGGTTTTGGGGGACCAAAGTTACTAAAATCATAATTTCAGATCTTTTATTATTATGACAATAGTGCTTTTATTATTTGAGATCTATATATATAAAAGCCAAATACCACTCACTGACTGAACACTTAAAAAGAATACAATTATTACGTTAAAAAGACTGAAAATACCAACCACCACGGGCAACGCCGTACGGGTCAGCTAGTTATCTATACATAAAAGCCAAATACCATTGACTCATCACAGTTTCTCCAAAACCACGAGGCTTACAAACATGAAATTTGGCACTAATACTCTTTATAGGCTCTAGACACGCACTAAGCAAGGGTTTCCGAAAATTCAAAATTTTAGGGGGGATTTTGGGGGGTCAAAGTTACTAAATCACGATTTATCAATATCTACCGAACAGATTGGAATGAAATTTGGTATGTAGCTTCCTCTAGGGCCATAGATGCTCGCTAAGAAAGGGTTTAAACAAATTCGAAATTTTAGGGGGTTTTGGGGGGGTGGGCAAAGTTACAAAATCACGATTTCTCTAACACCAACGAACGGATTGGAATGAAATTTGGTATGTAGCTTCCCCTAGGGCCATAGGTGCTCATCTGCTCGCTAAGAAAGTTTTTCAAAAAATTCGAAATTTTAGGGGAGGTTTGGGGGGTAAAAGTTACTACAAAAAACCATTGAACGGATTGGAATGAAATTTGGTATGTAGCTTCCTCTAGAGACCTATTTACTCCCTAAGAAAGGGTTTAAAAAAAATTAAAACTTTGGGGGTGTTTCTGGGTCAAAGTTACTAAAAAGAAACACCGAACGGATTGGAATGAAATTTATTATCTAGCTTCCTCTAGGGCCCTAGGTGCTCGCTAAGAAAGAGTTTTTAAAAAAATTTAAATTTTATGGGAGGTTTCAGGAGGGTCAAAGTTACTAAAAATCCCCACAAGAAATACATAGTGTATTATATTTATTGATATAATATATTTTTTGTTAATATATATTTAACTTTGATTTGTCTATCCGTGCAAAGCCGGGTTGGGCCAGCTAGTTAATAATAAGGACAAAGCGAATCAATATCAATAACTAATTACACTAAAACAGAAACACATTACACAAAACACTTCACGAAACAGGAACCACACAATAATGATACCACCACTGGATTTATGAATACTACAATTTTTTTAACAGTGACAATGATTTCATTACCGCTCTAAAGTATGACCTATTCTGATACTATTGAAACAAAGAAGGGGCTGGTTTGTACTAAACCGTATGTATAGTAGTTCAAACTGGAAAAGTCTGCAGTACTAAGTTCACTCAATGCAAACAAACTTCTTATCAGTGTGCTTTATTCATTTTAATCTTTGTCTATTGCATTCCTAACTGATTTAGAACACAATCAACAAATAACCCAGTTTCTTCACAGACAGTAACTTTACCTAAAGAAAACTAATGTAAGTGTAGACTTTATTAAACTTTGACGGGCTACCATTTTTGACAGAGAAGAGATAGCGAACTTTGGTTTTCACCATACGTTACGTTTTTGTAAGCCCTTCAAAATGAGGGGTCACTTGAAGGGGGATTACATTTAAATATTTTGAGTTGCCCCAAAATCCCCCATTTTTGGGGGCAACTCGAAATTATCAAACTAGTTAAATGAAACTTCCTGCCAAGATTGCATGACCCCCCAAAGGATATCTTTGTGTATTTACTTGGGAAAAAAATAGAGAGTGAGTCCTGACTTTTGATTCACCTTGTATAGTTATCCAATATTCAAATTACCTTTAATCTTTTATAATAAATGTTCAAAATGACTTCCTCCATTGGCAATGCAGGTTCGGACATGTTTCATAACATTTGCAGCCATTTTTCGTAGTGTTTGCTCAGTAATGTTTGAAATGTCACTTTCAATGTTATCTTTCAATCATCAAGTGTATGAGGATTGATTTGAAAAACCTTACTTTTTAAATATCCAGAAAGGAAAAGTCTGCAGGAATAAGTTCTGCGGACTTGGAGGCCACAATCCTTTAGATATCAAACAATGACCAAAAATTTCCTGCAACATATTCAGCGTTTCATTAGGAGTATGACACGTTGCTGGTAACTTGCTTGAACCGTATATAATTATATAGCTAATACCTCGATAGATAAAAGTTTTACAGATTTACTTATGTAGTATAAGCACCGACCGCATTTGCTACTGAAACATCTACATGTAATGTGTCACTGATTCTGAATCATCACTAATCAACGCAATGGACAGACGGAGACGGACGGGCGACTCCACATAATTACTTCCGAGAATGCGGGGGATGACCGGGTGCAGAAGTTTGGCCCTGCAGTGCAAAAACTAGAGAATCATAACATGAAGTATGTGTAAACAAAACAACTGTTGCTGGTCCTTGCTTCGTCCATCAATACTCAATATTCCATATCTCATTGTTTTGTAAGAAGTCACAAACAAAATCAAATTTTGTGCTAAAAAAAAAAAAAAAACTGAACAGAAGGAGGGTACCCCTCTAACTACGTCCCTGCACTAGGATTACATAAATTAAAATTTATTCACATATCGAGAAGAAAAATCCTGCACACGACTATAATGAGTCGGCCATATTTATTTGCCACCTCGACAAAACCTAGTGAAGGTGAATCTTTTATAGTTCCCATTTATCTTCCCTATATTGATTAAAATATTCCAATGTACTATTAAAAGTTTTAGGATATGGCTCGCTTTCCTCATTAAAAAATTCTGGTATAGATGTTTCATTTTTTAAATCTCCTACCATTACTATACAGGGCCGGATTTAGCATTTTGGCGCCCCTAGGCCCAATAATTTTTTCTGCCCCCTAGGCTGGTTAAAGTTACTTCCCCAAAAACCTTTATTAAAAAATTATATCAGGCCTATATGTTAATTGCTTAAACAATACTCCACGATGCAATTTTATCATTGCAAGTTTTTTTAGTAATTTACTTGGTTCTGGGCTTAACAAAATGCCGTCTTAAAACACTTTTAGTAAATTTATGTATTAAATAGTGAGCTCACGTTTGTGGGACTGAAATAAAACGATCCAACCAGCAACAAAGCAAGGCCATTGCTATGTTAATAACTTAGGTTTTGTTCAATTTAGTCAATTGGGCAAATAAAAAATTTGTTCCAATGAACTTCAAAATCAGAATGATTTTTTGTAATTAATTCAAAAAATATGTTAAGATATGGCTATTTATTTTTATTTCTAGATATTTTTTTTTCTCGGCCGTGCGCCCCCTGGGAGCTTGCGCCCATAGGCCCGGGTCTATTGGGAAATCCGGCTCTGTTACTATATAATTATTTTGTGTCTTAACTTAACCTCAAATTCATTTTTTTATACTTTAAAATTTTGCTTAAGATTATTTAAATGTCAGTTTACTTTATTCTCAATTTGTACAACATTATTATTAACTTGTTTAATTTACTTTTACAAAATTATCTATTTTCTTGAACAAGATTATCTTCACCATTAATTTCAATAATCTTGTCATCTACTGCTTTATATCGTTTGTATCTTTAGAGCTCTCATAAAAATGTTTATCATTTTGTATTTGCAATCTTTTAAATTTTTTGTTTATTTTCTTTCTTAAAATCATTCAATTTTGTATCAGTATCTTGTTTTAAATCAATACATTTTTGTCAATATCCAGTTTAAAATTATCATTAAATTCTTGATTTCTTTCAAGTTGTTCTTTAATAAAATTAAGCATGCCCTTAAAACTATCATTAGAATCTGAACTTGACTTATTCACATCAACAATTTTTACTTCTTCATTATCATCACCTCCATTCATTGATTGATTAAATACAAACCCTGAATCATTAAAATGATCATTTACTTGTTCCATATTTTTGCTCAATAGCTTATAATAACAATAGTCAAACACAGTCAACACATCATTCCGTCAAAAATCCAAATAAACAAAACATTCCTTTGACTTGATTTCCACAGCATCACGTTGGGCGCCATTATGTAACCTTATGGGTTACATTTTAATGAATGGCTACTGCCTTTTCAACAAAAGTTAAGGTTTTGTAACTGACTAAGTTTGGATGAAGACATTCTCATCACAACACTAATCGCAGTATGATACACACTGTATCACTCACTGTTAAATCGAAACACTCACTTGAAATCACTCAATTGCAACACAAATGTAACTGACTTTGTACATAAAAAAATGTAAACTGAAGAGAAAAGTGAGTTAGGAGGAGTGCAACAGGGGGTTCTCATGAGTTACCTACGCATAATTTCTAAGAATTGGGTCGACCAAACTTCCAAATATAATCTCAAATTATGTTTGATGTTTACTTTCTCCACCCTATACGTAGTATATGGAGAAAGTATTGTTTTCGTTCAAATATTCAAATTTGAATTTTTAGTGGAATTATCTGTTTTGGTGCTCCCTGAACCCCCAAAAAATGTTTAGTCGAATTATCTGTGTTGGTGCTCTCTGAACCCAAAAATATTTTTAGTGGAATTATTTGTTTTGGTGCTCCCTGAACCCAAAAAAGTGGTTTTTTGTTGATGTCTGACCGTGTGTCGGTGTCTGTTAGGATGTGTACAGAGTTGGAGACCATACTAATGGTCCGATTTTGATGAAATTTGGTGTGTAGGTGTAGTTCTGGAATATCTCCAGGCGTTTTTTTCATTTTTTCAAATTTTTGATTTTTAAGAGGTTTACTCCTCAAAAATGGCCAAAAAACGAGAAAAATCTAAATTTCTTAAAAACGGCTCTAACGATTTTGATAAAATTTGGCTTATTTGTAGCCCTTAATGTACCCTACCATATGCAAAAAAACCTCATCTTTCAAAAAATTCTCGTTTAGGTAATAATAATAATAACTGATTTTTGGGGGGTTTTGGCCAAAAAGGGGGTTGTTTTTCAAAAATTTTCAAAACCTTTTTTCGTGCATCTAAACAAGCCTAATTGACATGTTTGATGCAAATTTGTTCGAAATCAATCGAATAGTTTAAATAATAATAATAATGTAATATGGATGTGTGTTACATGCATCTAATATATTCCATGGTAACATTTTCCTACTTTTGCAATTCTAAATAACCACCTCATATGCTACTCTTGGGAAGGTATAAAGTTTCAACTGGGAGAAAGTATGTGGCAGTTATCTGGTACCGTTTATTATACATTGGTGTAGCTTAGGCAAGGAAAGTTTTAATTATTCATGATCTCAAATTAAAAACGTTTGAATTCTTCTAGTTTGACTCTGCTATAAATAAAAAGGAAATAAGATCAAAGTTAGTGGTAATTTCTTAGTATATGTAATCTTAAAATAGCAATTATAATGGATATCTAATTTTGGAATTGCATTTAGAGGAAGAATATAGTTTAAGTTTGAGGGGCTGTAGTTGGGGATTTGGAGGGCAATTTAAATTATTTATACTCATACCTCCTGAATCACAAAGAAAAACATAGAGTACGTTTAAAGAGCAAGAAACATTAACCCTTTGTTCTCAGGCCACTACCAGTGGCCACACACGACTCTTAGACAACTCGTATTATTTCCCGTGAACTTAGTCCACTCAGGTCGATGAACTTGGCTACCATTTTGACTGGACGGTATCACCAGCTCGGAATTGTTTTGTTGAATTCACTTGACACATAGGTTAGAGTAAACATGAATATTTTATAAATAAGCTGTGTTTAATGACAAATATAATTTATTTGAAATAGAAAACAAAAATTTATTTATTTGAAATAGAAATTTATTTATTGCTTAATATTTTAAACCTTATAAGGACGTTATATTTATAATTATTATATAAATAACATATGAAAACCAAAGTGGGATACAATATACAACCAATAGTCATATTTTTAAACGACAAACTACAATATAGAAAATGTTTTAAAATTGTACAATCTTACATTATAACTTAATTAATTTAAATTATCCATTTCTGTAATTTTATAATTATCTACTACTTATTAGGACACTAAAAACAACTAGCACAGCACTGAGTGAAAGTATAGAGGTTACATTATTGAGCTCAACAAAGCTGTTAAAAAAGGAGGGAAAGTATGCATTGTTCAGATAGTTCAAGAGTTTCTCTATAGATTCCAGCACTTTACACAGAAAATAATATAATTTTATAAAAAGAAATAGGTTTCTATAGATACGTAATGGCCAACACTCACGATGGCCATACGAGTGTTCGCGGGCTTTTGTGTTGGGCACTCTGAGTGGCCATACGATTCCAGAGGAAATTTTTTAAAACACTCTTCGAGCACAAAGGATTAACATTATCAAGTTATAAAATGTATTGATATTCTATATAATACTTAGTGCCTATCATAAGTGATAAATGCAAATCTGATATTCATTTTCTGTTTCAGAGTCATTAAAAAGAAAGTATAATATTCCTGGTTTTCCTACATTTGTAACTACACGTTATGGTCGACGTTTGAGACATGGTTTTAAAGGCAGACGAACTATAAAAAACATGGTTGATTATATTAAAAAAGAATTGGAATTTGTTATTAAAGATCTTGAAGATGATGAGGCTGATGTAGGATTCTTTGATGTAAGTTGAAATGTTATCAAAAACTTGATTTGTCATTGATTTATTTCACAAATTAAACTATTTATAATGGTCCAAATTACCTAACCAATAAGTTTCAGTAGCCTAGTCTTTTAACCCTCCAAGTGGCATGGTTAAAGCTAAAATTGAAAAGCCTGTTTTTAGCGTTTTGCAAGCATATTTTTAAAAATTCGCCAAAAATAGTAAATGAACCCCAATCCAAAAGTGTTCCATAGCTTTTTTGTAGAAGAAACTTCAAAGAATTCAAATATGCCACTAAACATTAGTTTCTTTTGAAATTGTAAAAGTTATTAGCTTAGAAAGCAAAAAATGTTTAGTAACGGAAGGAAAAAAAACAACTTTATGCCTACATAAAAAATAGTAAAACATTTTTTTAATTTTTTTCAAAATACACAAAAGTTTTATAATTTAGTTCTAAATAGAAATATGTAAAAATATATTTCAATTTCACAATTGTTTAGTTCAAAATAACACTTTGAATGTTTTTACTACATAACCTGCAAATCAGACTAAGTTCAAAGTGAGTAGGCCTAAACAATTTTTACTACAAACAATGTTTTTTTTATACCAAAAATTCGAGAATGAAATGTAGAATCGAATAGCATTCTACCCAGTTTCAAATAACTTTACATTTTGTAGTGAAAAATCAAAATATCAAAGCGGCAATTTAACCTAAAACCTTATTTCTAGGCTATGTTATTTCTCAACTTACCGTTTTATTAGAACACTGTTATAAGCCTAATTTCACTCAAACACAATCTACACTTATTTATTTATAACTGAAACACAATATAACACTATTTTATAAACTATAAACACTTTCAATTCTCTAAAATATCAAGACGAATAAAACTTACAAGTGAACACTTTGAGATCAGAGTGTAAAATGGTTAGACCGCTTCGTTTAGATTATGTCTGTGCCAACTAAATTTCACCTAAATTATTTGAACTGAACATAGAATAAACGTTGGAGTTTTTTCTTTAAAACAGTATATTAAACATCTTATGAATAAATCGATTTCTGATAGTAAAAATCGATTTACAAAATGCTTCTTTATTGGCCCAATCTTAGACCAATAACAAGCCTTTATTCTAAATTCTAGACTCATAACCATAATCTAGTCACAGATGATTTAAAAATACCACTTGAAAGATAAAAGTCTAATGAATCCAATGCTGTGATGATCTTTGTGACAATTGACAACTGTGAGGAGTTGCAGGCCGTTCAAAATGATGAAGTTTTACGTTCTTTAACATCGCGATGTCGCACGGAAAACAGCTGTTTGACATTCTACAATTTTGAAACGATGATTACGTATGTAAATATACGTTTTACAAAAAAGTTTTAAATACAAAAATTAAAGTTTAATTAATTTTCTTTCCAACGGTGCCGGTTTTATTACGATTAATATGTAGAATACAGTTAATATTTAGAAAGATGAGTTTTTTACTTTCTCCACCCTATACGTAGTATATGGAGAAAGTATTGTTTTCGTAAAAATGTTCGAATTTTAATTTTCAGTTGAATTATCTGTTTTGGTGCTCCCAGAACCCCAAAAAATTGTTTAGTGCAATTATCTGTGTTGGTGCTCCCTGAACCCAAAAATATTTGTAGTGGAATTTTTTGTTTTGGTGCTCCCTGAACCCAAACAAGTGTTTTTAACGTGGTGTCTGTCTGTCAGTGTGTCAGTATGTATACACGACCAGAGAGGACACTATTGGTCCGATTTTCATGAAATTTGGTATGTAGGTACTAAACCCTAATATCTCCAGGCGTTTTTTTCATATTTTGGAATTTTTAATTTTTAAGGGTAATTTACCCCTAAAAACCCATAAAAAACGACAAAAATGCAAATTTCTCAAAAACGGCTCTAACGATTTTGATCAAATTTTCAGTATTTATAGTGCTTAAGATGCCAAACAAAATGACACCACCCGCTTTTATCAAAACTTCGGCGTTTTATAATTATGGGGAAATGTTAAAAAATAAACAAGTTTATGTTGTCAATCTAGCATCGCGGCGACGGCCGCACGGGGTAGCACAATGGTAGCGAGCACGACCAGTAATTCAAAGGTCGCGCGATCGAATCCCGCCTAGGACAATAATTTTTTTATACGATTGACGTAGGTAGAATATTATTTTTTTGTTTTGTTCTAAAAAGTAGTAAATAAAATGATTAAAAACAATATTATTTTGACTACAGTAAGTTGGGAGAAAGTTTGTGTCAGTTAACTGATACCGTTTATTGCATATGGTAGGGTACATTAAAGGCTACAAATAAGCCCAATTTTATCAAAATCATTAGAGCCGTTTTTTTATAAAAAAATAATAACTGATTTTTTGGGTGTTTTTTTGCCAAAAAGGGGGTTGTTTTTCAAAAAGTTTCAAAACCGTTTTTCGTGCATCTATACAGGCCTAATTGACGTGTTTGTTGCAAATTTGTTTGAAATCAATCGAGTAGTTTTCGCTCTAACTTTGTACACATATAGACATACAGACATACATACATACAATACATCCAGACAGACATTTTGTAAAAACCACTTTTTTGACTCAGGGGGTCCCAAAACGGATATTTCCACAAAAATCTCAACATCGATTTTTTTTTGCCATCACTATACGTTCTCTGTACCGTAGTACAGTTTTGTAGAAAGTGAAACTCTCTTACGAAAATTGTGCAAGTATAAACATTTTTTTTAATATATTGTCTTATTTAAAAAGTACTGTCTGCTGTTTTATTTTTATATTATTTTTTTTTAAGTAATGTGTTTTTGAATTTATAATAGATCATTGTAAATAAAGTTTTTTTTTATGTTGTGTGTCAGAATTCTATTATGTCAGAATTCTATTAAGTTTTTTATTTTGATTTAATGCAGTTATTCAATAAGTTTCATTAACCCTAAAACTGGCATCGTTAAAGCTAAAATTGGCCAGCCCGTTTATAGCGTTTTGCAAGCATATTTTTAAAAATTCGCAAAAAATAGTAAATGAACAAAAATTTCAAAAGTGTTCAATAGCTTTTTTGTAGAAGAAACTTTAAAGAATTCGAATATGCAACTAAAAATTAGTTTCTTTTGAAATTGTAAAAGGTATTAGCTCAAGAAACAAAAAATGTTCAGTAACGAAAGGAAAATGTTCAACTTAGGCCTACATAACAAGTAGTAAACATATTTTGTAATCCTTTCGTAAGCGTAAAAAAGTTTCGTAATTTAGTTCTAAATAGAACTGTATAAAAGCATTTATCAATTTCAAAGTTCTTATTTTGAAAACACCAGTTTTTATGTTCCATCTACAAGGGTGTTAACAAAAGTAGGCCTACTTTATAACGTAATTTAGGAATATTTGCTTTTCCCCCAAAAAAAATATTATAGCAAAGTGTAGAGGATAAATCAAAGAAAAGAACGGTATAATTGCTTATCCTTAGTTCACAAAAGTGTTTGAGTTATCTTTATTTGAATAACAAAATGACATGAGTCAAATGACATTTTGCCGTCTTACAAGAAGGGTGCTTTGCATTACGTGGGAACGAGACCGAGCAATCGGTCACAACAGATCGCTCTAATCATGTACTTTTCTCTCTGTCTAGACAAACAAAAAAACTGGTTTATTCTAGTTTAGTTACCATTGTTAAAAAGGTCAGTCTTTTCTCTACAAAATGGTGTAAAACCATCTGTCAAAACATTTGATAGAGTAGGCGTATTATCTGTTGACAAATGGGCTGTTTCATTGGTTGAAAACCTGTCCAATCGCAAGGGTTTATAGACATTCTAGGAATAAATTGAGTAAAATAGTGACATGTGATTGGAAGGCACCATTAGAAAGATAAAATCTTGAAGAATCCAATGGTAGCTTCATAATCTCGATATAAATACTTCAGTAGGGGGATTTCAACGTTGAAGAAGTGGGAAATAACAGTACGCATAACAATATGCATATTCGCCCGCGGAAATAGCTGTAACACAATATGCATATTTTAAAAGGATGATTACGTATGTAAATATACGTTTTACGAAAAAGTTGTAAATACAAAAATTAAAGTTTAATTCATTTCCTTTCCCATGGTGCCAGTTTTATTATGATTTGATTTTTGTAAGTGGGTTAAATTATCGATTATGCAAATATATGCAAATTCTCGCTAAGGTTCGAGCGGGTTGCATTTGCGCCCAAGAGACTGCAGTCTGCCACTTTGAGGGTTAAACAATCAAAGTCAATCATCATGTAAGTTGATTTTCATTGACATCCGCAGTTCAATTTCCTACAGTACTTGTGCAATAATCGAAACCAAGTAAATCTAAAATGAATAGAAAAATGAATATATTTAAGTACGGTATTGTGCAATCGTCTGTAGATATATGGTCATACGATTACGATTTGTAGAGAATCGTTCCTTCTTTTTAACGGTGGGAAGTTAACTAGAAATAACCAGTTTTTTGTTTTTCTAGACATCTGTGGAAGTACATAATTAGAACAGTGTGGCGAGACCGGCAGGCATTTGTCGCTCCCACGGTATTCAAATGACCCTCTCTGCAAGTAGTTTATCGACCGGCGACGTTTCATTATATTGATCAGATGTCATTTTGTTATTCAAATAAAGATAACTCAAACTCTTTTGTGAACTAAGGAAAGACAATTATACCGTTCTTTTCTTTGATTTATCCTCTACACTTTGTTATAATAATATTTCTTTTTTGGGCACAGCATATATTAGTAAATTAAGTTTCAATTTAGGCCCAGTTTTGTTAGCGTAGTGTATTTGGAATATAAAAACTGTGTTTTTCAAAATAAGAAATTTGAAATTAATAAATGTTTGTATACAGTTCTATTTAGAACTTAATTACAAAACTTTTTTACGCTTACGAAAAAATACAAAAAATGTTTACTACTTTGTTATGTAGGCCTAAAGTTGAACTTTTTTTGTTTCTTGAGCTAATAACTTTTACAATTTTGAAAGAAACTAATTTTTAGAGGCATATTTGAATTCTTTGAAGTTTCTTCTACAAAAAAGCTATTGAACACTTTTGGATTGGGTTCATTTACTATTTTTGGCGAATTTTTAAAATATGCTTGCAAAACGCTATAAACGGGCTTTTCAATTTTAGCTTTAACGATGCCAATTCTAGGGTTAAAAGTGTTTGTATCATAACATTAATTTAGACATTTGATCAAACTAACACAAGTAAACACACTAAACATGCTGAAGTAATATCGAATATTACAACAAATTCAAGTTGAAAAATATTTAAATTATTCTGTTGTAGGGTCTGGAGCCACTGATTTGAATTATGATTTAGAAAACAGATAAATGTATTACAAGACTGAATAACAGAAGGAACTGTATTTAAACATATAAAATGGTGTTCAAACAAAATGTCTGAAATGCCCTCTTTTTGGACTTGGAATTACAAAATCATCTCTTTTTTGTTTAATATGATCATTTCTATTTATTTTATCTGAAACAATAATTTATACGATTAAAATTGTAAATTTATTAATAAAGGAATCAAATAACTATTTGAGGGAGTACCAGATCTTATTTCAAATCCATTGAAATGTCCTTGTGCATATTTTTTAGTTTTTATCCTTTTATCTTATTCCAAATATCTGGTGATGGTAATTTTTTGTAATTCATATAATTACTACCTATATTGTATTTTTAAACATTGCTGAAGTGGGGGGTAATGAGTTGTTCGGCAGCTCCTCTCACGATTTTTCAATAGCGCCTCATCCCTCAAATAAATCCTGTACGTAAAGTTAGAGGTTAGTCAAACAAAGTTTTTGGCATTGGTTGTTGACAATAAATTGGGTTGAAATCTTCATATCAACTGTGTTGCTGGAAGAGCTCACCTCCCTCTTTGTTGTATATCAGTTATCAAGGATTTGAAGCCTGATTACTCTAAAGACTTATTTTGCACATGATCATTCAATTTTAGCATTTGGCCTATTTATGGAGCAACTTTAGTCAGAAATAAGGAAAGGTTTTGCAAAACGCGCAATTTTAAGAATATGTTAAGGTCAGGTTAGCAGGTTACAGTAAAGGAACAATTTAAGAACTTAGGAAAAAATTAAAAACTTAAACATAATGAAAATTTTTATATATTCCTGAAAATAATACATACTAAACTTAATTCTGGATATCTACCCCACTTGGGCGATAACCACAAATATTTCACCAAAGGTGTAGATAATTTCCCAATACTGGCTCATGGACTGAAATTCTTTGGAAAAACACAACTTATATTTGTAGTAAATTTATAAAAAGGTTACCATTAGATATAAAAAATGTAAATAATACAGCTAACTTTAAAAATAAAAAAACTATGAAAAGAATATATGATTTCAAAACCACTTCATTCTATTAAGAGAATACTTTGAATTTTCAGAATGTAATAGCATACAAATAATATATTTATTGCTGTAGTTGGCTATAAGTACATACTGTGTTAATTTGTAATGTTAATTGATTTTGTATTGTTGACACCATTTAAGTTGTAATGTTACAATGACATTAATAAAGTTATTATTGTTATTGAAGATAATTACACAAAAAAAGAACGGTTGTGTATATATTTAACATATATATCTTACACTCTCACTTAACATATATATTTTTATACAAGAGGTTTTGTGATTTAATTATTTTAAGTTAATAGTAATTACTTGCGGGATTTAAATATTTGCTTGGTCACCATAACCTAAAATGTATGGTATATTATGTAATATCATAGGAAGGAAGGAATTGTGTACACTATTCAATGATGCAGTTGCATCATTGACTTGCAAATACTTTAAACTTAAAATAAATTGATGCTCTCATCTCTTTTGTTCCTACTTAATTTTTATTGTAATACTGAGAATCTTTATAAATTAATGCCAAGTTGGCAAAATTACTTTTCTTAAAATATTTAAATCATTATATATATTACCTTCAAACTAGTGTTAAAACATAAAACAACTTAAAAGTGAAGACATAGAGCTCTTACCACATTGTGGCTCCCACCACATTTTATTTAATATACAGGAACAATCATGAGCTGGCTGTGAGTGACTTAACAATATTTTTTCTGTT
>JAGFPH010003907.1:0-10301 GCA_018207615.1 Philaenus spumarius | reverse complement strand
TCTGGGAGCACCAAAACAGATAATTCAACTGAAAATTCAAATTCGAAAATTTTTACGAAAACAATACTTTCTCCATATACTACGTATAGGGTGGAGAAAGTAAAAATAAGATACCTACTCGTTTTACTTCGGAAACATTCGTACATCTGCGTATAATGTATAAACATATTCCATTATTAATTTGTTTATTTTAATATTAATAACTTCTAAATCATTTGATCTATATATGAACAATATGAAATAAAAAACAATTAAAACAAAATTAGTTGTATCTTTCTTTAAATATTAAATAATAACGTATATAAATATATTTGTTTAAATAGGCCTACAGTTTTATAATTCATATAGTTGTACACATTACCCGAGATAAAATTCTTCGTCAGCTTAGTAAGGTTGTTTTTAAATACCGGTAGTATTTTTTTACATGATGTATTTCTCATGTTTGTGTATATAATTAATCTGCCTGTGATTTTTCACGGGGGCTTACTAGTTTAAACATATTTTTAAGTTTCTTAAAAAAAGTTCAGCCTCTCCGAGGGAAATTCGACAACCGTTTTTGCAAATACTATATTATTTTCTATCAAAAATTTAATTATATTTGGTTGTTATCTGGAGGTTATTAAATTAATTATTTTGTAATTAGTTGTTATTATAATTACTACTAAAAAGAGTCATATCTGTAAGTTTGTAATACAAATCTACATTGACTCTTTTTTTTATGATCCACTGACACTAACTGTCGTATAAATTTATTTGGTAGAATCTCAATTTTCAGATGCTACTTAATGTTATTTATAACCTAAAAGTTTATAACCCGAATACCATAGTAAAGATTACCTAGAACTGAAGTTGTTTAGAGGTTAGAAGCTTTCTCAGAATGGTAAAAGTAGATGTGGAATACTGGTAATTCGTTATTTAAAAATAAATATGCTTCACATCAGGGCAAAATTTTAGAATACCACTACATCTTTTATTACGGCTGGGATACAACATAAAAATATAATAAAAACTATCACAAATCAAGCACAGTATGTTTTCAGTTGGTATTTGTTTACTTTATCTTGACAATCGAAACTACTATAAATACAAAAACCTTAACCTTTTTCTTTATAAATATAGTATCCAGTTTGTTAGTACTGGAATTGTAAGGTGGTAGTAGTAAGTAGCACTTCTTACATTCCTATATAGCCTAAGTGACGGTACGTTAGTAACCTATCTGGTCTTCATTGGGAAGCTAGATCGCGAATGGTGAGCCATAGTGAGCGATTTGAAAAAACTCCTAAAAATGATGCTATTTGAACAAGTACTGTACCGGTAGTGGTACTCTAAAGTTTACCTAAATAACAGAATAGGGCTATCTTCTTGGAGCGTTTTTAGTCAGTTGAGGTTAGCTGTTATAACAATATTGTTTTGAGTACATAGTATTATTTTGTTTGTTTGGTTGTTCTTGTTGTTTAATTTAATTTTTTATTTATTACTATATTATTACCTACATATTTTACGTTATTAAATATAGATAACATAACAAAATAATCACAAAAATACCATCATTATAAATAATAGGATGCGAATAAACAATGTTTGTGTAAATAAACAAAGATCATTATAAGTTACTACATTATTAGATAAATTGTAAAGATAAAGATATTTTAATTTAGTAAACATATTAAACATTACAAAATAAATAATCACAAAAATACCATCATTATAAATAATAGGATGTGAATAAACAATGTTTGTGGAAATAAACAAAGATCATTATAAGTTACTACATTATTACATTAATTGTAAAGATAAAGATATTTTAAAGATATTTTACTGTAAGATATTTTAATTTAGTAAATATGTATGACATTACAAAATAATCACAAGTACAATAAATAAAGAACATTAGAAATTTCAAAATTCTTACAGTAATTGCATACGGTACTAATATTATTCCGAGTCCGTATGATTTTCACATATTTGGCCTATGCACCAATAACTGTGTGTTCCTCACAAATAGGAACTGAGCAAGTAGCACATCTAACCATAGTCTTTCTATTCTTTTTCTTTGGACAGAATGCACATTTTATTCGGTCTTGATTTTGAGATGGTCTGGGGAAGGTTCTGGCTCTGGTATTTGAAGACACTTTCGTATTCTGATCTTTAATCATTTTAGGCCCTACCTAAGATATTTTTTCAATAGAAATTTAGTAGCTTTTTCTTATTCTTGGTTGTTAAAAAATATGATAGACTCTTCTTTGGTCAAACACTGGATTAGCTAATGCTGAACTCTGGATTTTTATGTCAAATACTGGGGAAATTTAATACTTCCAGTAATGATTATTTTCTGCTCATTTTACGCATACTTTTTTGTTTTTCACTTTGCTACTATCTCCAACTACATTTTATTCTTTAGTCTGCCATAAATATACAATGTAGGTGTGTAACAACTGCAATGGAAGCCAACATAGATATTATAAGATAAAAAGTTGAAGTTTGATTAATTTATTACCGAATTTCTCGAGCATAACGTCAAGTCAGCTCCCTACAGTATACATCCGGATTGTAAACCATTTTTGTTGTGGTTAAAGGCGATACAATTTGGTAAACAAGTGGTTTCTTTAGCTGTAATATCTGCTTTTACCACTTAGTCCATAGTGTGTTTACCTTTTGTCATCATCGATTGTCCATACTTTTATTTACAATACTTTACTGAATATGGCATTTAAATGTTCCTTATTTTCCAGTGGATCTTGTGGTCATGTTGTTAAATTTAAAGAGATGGAAGAAATAATTTTGGGTAGAGTGCCTGAAACAAAGGTTACAGGATGGGAAGGCAGGCAAGGTAAGCAGGGAAAAGAATTTTAAAGTTTACTTTCTGCATGATGTGCTTAAAAATCAGGGTTCGTTCTGGAGTAATACATTATTGCAAAAAAAAAACTTTAATCTATTCCAAAGTTTTTGGAAGCACCTTTTCCTTGTTCCTTCTATCAGCCTTATCTTCCTCTCTCCTTTCTTTCAAATTCTCAAATATGATTCAATAAATGAAAACTGAAAAAGAACTTATTTTTGAAATTTAATCTCAAATTTCTCCTTTTCTGAACCACCATATCAAATAATTGCCTCCTGTTCCCCATAAATAAATTCAACCAAAAGTTAGCGGTATTATTCACTGATTAAAATAATAATACAAAATTTTAAATTTCTTGATTTCCGATCTGCACCCTTTTAAGTTTATTCTTTAGGCTTATTTTTTTATCAACAAGTATCTAAATACATGTCCTACAAAGACGGTATGCTATTTTTGGATTAATATACCCTGATTTTTATCAGTCCAGCGATCCATTTTGGCTACTTTTTCCATTTGCCGAAAAAACTTCTGTACCAGAATACTCTGGCCATCTCCCCTCTATTCCGAAACAAATGTGGCGGTGTACTTAGGTCTTTTGTATTCCCCGACCCCATATTGTTGAGTCTCGTTTGCAACTGCTTGATTGTGTACATCAAACCCTCATTTTCTTCAACCATGTCTATTTATTTAATTTTTACTAATTGTACATTTTTACTTGTAATTAATACACAAATTCTAGCCCAATTTTGTATATTCTCAAAAGACGAACATTAGCTTCAACTGTGTAGTCGATCTTCTGTTCACATATTCCTCGATAATTCGTTGTACTAGCGATTGTAACAAGGTTGAGACGCCTTCCAACAATGTGACAGGGTCAGGGATTGGCAAATAATAAACTGGACCGCTCATTGGTTAACTCGAGGTATATGGTATACTACCTCCTTTTTTGAAGACTTACCCTTCATAGGAATTAAGTTATTCTTCGGAACAGTTAACTCCGATGATCTGTCTACATAGTCGTAATAAGCTGTCACTATAGCACTCCTAATCCCGAAGCACATAATTATACAGTTTAGTGTTTAACGGTGCTTCAGGAGGCTCTTGCGTACCTGAAACGGAACCAAATGGACGACTACTGTCCATCAAACTTTGACTCGACTCATTATTTTCTAGTCGACTAGTTTTCTTTGAGTTTCTTGAAAGGGTGCAGATTGGGAATCAAGAAATTAAAAATTTTGTATTATTATTTGAATAGTGAATAATACGGTACTATATTTGAACATCTGATGATGAAACGAGTCATATGTAACAAAGTCATACGGCGGATACGAGGTAAATTTCGTTAAATATATTCCTCAATCTCTTTTATAAATATGTGAAGATAAATTATCAAATTATCTTGTTACCAAAACATAGAATTAGTTGCCATTTTGAAATGGCGAAATTAGCTTTCAGATATGATCTTTATTCTGGCATTATAATTAATTATATATTGTAATGCTTTTTGGACCTTTTGTATTTTATCACCATTCTTTAAAAGGTCACATTTTTCATAGTTTTAATATCGTATGTGATAGTTTACAGTAGGTTTTAAAACGTCATATTGTTACGGAAAATACTGTTTTTCCATTATTGTTAAATGAGCTTAAATACAATAAGTGTAACGTTATTGCAGCATCCTTTGAAGTGAAAGTTGACAAAGAACTGATTTACTCTAAACTGAAGACAATGGCTTTCCCAGACTTTGACGAAGTAGCGGATATTGTTGAAGATGTAGCAAACGGGCAAATCGTAAGAAAAGCAACAAAGCAGCAGCCTATAAATTGTTCTATAATGTAAAAAGTGAGTTGAAAAGACAAATAAATGTTTTATTTTAAAATTTCAACCTATGTATAATAATTATAATATTATTAATTCATCTCTTACATTTATGTTAGTTATAAAAAATTAAACATGTAATTTTCTAAGTTTGAACATTTTCATACATCAGAAGAAAAAAATGTCTGATGTTAGAATAAATTTTAGTTCATGATATACAAGCTACGTCCCTCTTCTTAACACATTGTTTGAAAGTATGAAGTCATTACACTTAAGAAGGAAAGTCAAAAAGTAAAGGAACATTTTTGTTTCCTTTTCAATTACAAGTATACACCAATAAACTTAATGACATTTTGATATCATGCCATTGAGACTACATAAGTGTTTACAAAACTCATTATCGTGACAACTGACTTTTAGTTTTCACGAGGAAAAATGCAGGGGTTTACTCTTAATTTTTCCAGTCGTCCCGGAACGCTGCCGGAACTGAACCAAACTACTCTGCCGGAAAAGTTTTGAAATTTTCACTTCTAAAACTCCTATTTTACGTAACTTTGCCGAGTTTAAGGGTGCAGATAGTATACTTACTTTTATAAGAAAAGTACACATGTATATGTGACTATTTTTGTACTTGTATATAGCACGTAGCAAATTTTAGAGACACAAATTTTAAGCAAAAACTTGGCAAAATGCCTATTATTTTAGAATTTATCAGAAATTTAAATCCTCGGTAAAAGACTGTAAACCTAAACAAATTTTATGTATTATAGCAAGAAATTACTTTTCTTATACAAAAACCATTAAATGCAAGCAAGCTTATCACGAGAACACAACGCACAAAAACAGACGCTAAATGGCCTTGTGGCCGATGTTCAGGTACCTACGTTTAAATTTTTTCCTCTTTCGGGGGGGTGCCTTTCGACCTTGTATTTGTGACGGCGTTTGTCAGTGTACACCATTGTTTGTTTGTATTCCATGTTGTTCTCTCATTTGGGATATTAATTTTTTAATTAATTAATCGTGAAATGAAATGAGTTATTCGATAAAGCATTAATCACTAAATGTGGTCCAAATTATATCATCTTTGGGCTTATTTTGATTACAATAATCTCATCCATATATGTTATAAACTTTTTCATGCCGAAAAAGTTAATAATCGAAAAGTTTAAGCATCGCTGGTTTTTAAACTTTTTGGCCGCCTCGACTCTGAATCATCGGTCACTTAAGCGGGTTTCACACCAAAGCCAGGTAAGGCGAAAATCGCTTGCTTTCAAATAGGACGCTGGGCTCGACCGAGCGATTTTGAGCAGTCCTGTTTCCCGCTACTTCAAGCGGTTTCTGCCAGCTTTTTTTAGTCTAGCTCGGTGTCCCGGCCAGTGTCACTACGTTTGAACTGCGACTGCTAAGTGAGACTCGGTTTCAGTGCGAACGCATCACAGATTTTGCTCGGCTTGGGTTGGCATCGCTTCGCCCGGCCCGGCTCGGCTTGGCTTTGGTGTGAAAAGGCCTAATTTGTAGCCATTCGCAGCATTCACCGAACATCCAAGGTGTGCCGCGAAGTTGGCAAAAAAGGTGTTTGGTGCTCCCTTTTCGATTCCGAGCTGAGAGACAATGTGGGATACTTTACTGTAGTTGGCACGCATAGTCGCAACGCACTGTAATGTGGGGGATATCTTGAGGGTTTTCGATTGACGGACGTAAAATTCTGAACTGAGTGTTGAATGAGTGTGATTGAGGGAGTGGATGGTAAAGTGAAAGTTTAAAACAAAATGTAAAAAAAATTATAAAAAGCAGTACCGGAACGGCGTTCCGGTGCATTCCGGTACCAGTAAACCCCTGGAAAAATGTAACGTGTAATGTAACTCCTGATTGTAACATGCTACGACAATAGTAAAAAAGCTATATCTTATGAAAACGAACTTTATTGGATCTGCTTAACTCACAACTTTTATCAGTTGTGCCTTTGAAGTTTTGTTGCATTGTTTGTGGTTTGTTATTGTGTGTTAAACTAAAATATTATTTTTAGTGGATTATTTAAAATATGTGCTTCTTTGTCTGACTGCACCAAAAAAGAAATACGAGCAGTGTTATGTTTTTGCAATTCAGAAGGGGTGAAATTATTAGAAATAATTAAAATGCAATAGAAAAACAGAGAGAGTATTTGAGTTGAAGCAAGACTAGGAATACATTGAATCCCTTTCACAGTGGTAGGATGAAAACATCTTCTAACTCCCACAGAAAACAATTCAAAAGTCAGAAGTCCGCAACAAATTTGCATGTAATTACGGAAGCCAAATTCAAGATAAAATAGCATGATAAACTTTCAGAGGCTTGAATTTTTCAGGATAATATCTGACCTCAATTAGCCATCATTTGCAAATAAAAACTAACAATCATTTGCCTATAAGTTTTCAGTTTTGAGCTGCTGGACCACCCTTCATAAAATCCTAGCCTGCGATTTTTATTTTTTTGACCTATGTAAAGTAGAACTTCGAGAGAATTACTTCTAAGAAATGATTAAAGAAACGGTAAACATTTTCTGAACTTTAGACCGAAAAGCGTCTTTCAAGAAGGAATTCAAATGCTATGAACTAAGTGCGTAGAAGAAGAGATTATGTTGATAAATAATGTATCAATTATATAAAACAATTTAAATGTTTAGTTTTAAAATTTAACCTACTTCTTGACTTTCCCAGTTTATAATATTAAATAACAAATTTCAATCAATCTCTAAATAATATAACAGATTGACCGTTATGTCTTGAGGTTTTTCTTTCTTAAATTACTAATTGTAATGTATTGTTTGTGCATAAATGAGAAGATTATTGCTCAGTTTAATTCCTAGTTAGGCTCAGTTATTTGTTTCCTGCAATATAGTACATCGATTGACGACCTTAAACAGATAACAGATGGCTTGAGTGAAAGTAGCTCCATCATTTAATGTTTTCAAACAAAATTTATGAGTTTTGTGTAAGAATGAATCGCTTTAAGCCCGGTTTACACGATGTGTAGTACTTGTCACTCTTACTAATACCACACGTGTGAACAGTAGTGATTAGTAAAACGCATTAGTGCGTGCTAAGGCATTAGTAAAACGGGGAGTGCGAGTGAATAGGAACCTGTTCTATTTACTAATGACAAGTAGCTACCCCCTCCACGACGCTACCCTACTCGTGGTTGCACTCACAACTTGAGACCGCCTAATGATAGTGTTAGTGTTAAGTAAAAGTGATAACAAAATATTTGTGTTACCATGTGCATGAGCCCTTTGATAATCTATATAATAAAAATGAATTGCTCTTACTTTGTAAGCGCATCACTTGAGAACGGCTGGACCAATTTGGCTATTTTTTGTTTTTAAATATTCGTAATAGTCCGAACTAGGTTTTTATATAGAGAAAATTTTGAAAAGTTTCCCGTAAAAGTTTCAAATTTGGAAAAAACTAAACGGTCTCTTTTGTATGGACTCAAGAACATAGTGCACAAAAACAGCTGTTCGTATAAAAAGCTTCGAAACGCGTCATGTTTGATTACATTCATTACCATAGCAACTTTACTCAGCATTTATAATCAGTTTATTATTCTTCAAAACCAACACATTTTTTAGGTTAGATTGACCAAACAAACAAAAACAAAAATCAACTAAATAAAATGCTTATTATATTTTAATTCAATTCAAACATTGGTTGTTACATAATATATATAAAACAGCTGCGTTGGATCAAAAACTGAACATGATTTTAGGTTAGGCCTACAATGAACCAAAACACCAATTGGGCTAATTATTAGAATCATTTTTGTTTAGATTAGGTAAGCAAACAAAAGGTTTGCTGTATTATATATACAGGTTTGCAAACTATACATTAAAATTTGTGTAATATATTCTTAAGTGTCATAAAAACCTTTTTGCAATTCGATTACTTAAGTCAATGTAATGAAATGTAATAACTACCCTTTAAATTAAATCAAGCAATAGCGAAGCAATGTTGGGTCTACTAGTACAATATAATTTTGTGTTTAATTAGTTTATTGAGTTTAATAGATTAGGCCTAAGTTTAATATATGTTCAACATGTCAGAAAAGTAGAATGCAGAAATAACAATTAAATTTAATTAAATTACAAGTGAAAAAACATAGACCAAGACCGGGAGTTGAACCCGGGACCTTCACGTTTCCGTCGTGACGCTCTGCCATCTGACCTACCCTGATATCTACCGATATTGGTCGATGTTATCTCACTTTTACGGTTTTTACTGCAATTATTGAATTGCATGTTTTTTCACTTGTAATTTAATTAAATATCCCTTGCTGAGGAAGTGTGTAAGCGGGAAAAAAAAAATAAAATTTATTCAGGAGTTTAAACAATACAAATGTCTTTGGAATCTAAAACATGTTTTATATAAAAACAAACTTATCCGGGAAGCACATCCGAATTACAACGTGTATCTCTTCGAAGTAGCCATTTCTCAGTTCATATTCGTTTTTGTCTTTTGCTTAATTTAATTTCCAGTTCATCTATTAAAGCTGATATTATTATGTTTGAATAATGTTTAAATCTTTTCTTAATAATACGACTACGGTCCATTTCATTTACAACTATTCACTATACTGCTTCATTCAACTAGATACGTGTGAATGTCTATGCCTAGCGCGAGTGACAAGTGCTTAGTGCGAATGACAAGTACTACGCATCGTGTAAACCAGGCATTAGTTATTGTGACAGATTTTTTTAATTATATTAGTTTTGTTTAACTGCCTTTTCATTCATAGTGCCTGAACAACATTGAGAAGCTTTTAAATCTTGAATAAATTTGATCAAATCATTGCATGCAGTTACTACCATATTTAATTTACTTAGGTACTTTTCTGGTGCTACAACCTCGGAGATCAGAACTTTCCAGCCACACATCACCCCTACAGCCTTCCTACACAGCCTGTTGAATCTACTTTTGCTGTTTGTTTGTTCATTTAATACCTTAATTAATTACTCAACATCACAGGGAAAATGGGCCTTTTTGACAGTGTGATCCTCATAAAGATCATTTAGTTTGTTATTGGTTCACAGCCTCCAATTCTCTCCTTGTTTCACTGTTCCAAATTTCCTATAGAATTCATCTCTCGAGACTTATCAGGTACATTTCATTAGTTTATCTGCTTCTAACATTCAAAACCGTATGTTAAAAGTTGCCTTGTGTATCATGTTTTGTGTTGTGAAAAACGTATATTCTTTTCATGTCTCTGTGTAGTTTAAAGATGCATGTATTATGGTTGCTAGAATTCTTTTACTATCCTCTGATTCCATTTCATTGTTGTCATTCATTAGCATTCCAAGGTGTACAAAACTCATCTACAAAATCAAAAGTATGAGTGCCAATCACCCCTGTGCCTTATGTAATTCAGTTGGGTTTGCATATACTTGGTTTTTCCTCAAGGCCAACTCTAATCGTTGCTGTCTCCAACTCAAGAAATTAATCCTTCATTGCACTCTAAGATCTCACCACTCTGAAATACATGTTGGTCAATATCATCAGAATAGTAGTGCAATTTGACAGGCTTGTTGATATAATTCCATCAACTTATCATTGCTATGCTTTCCAGAGTATAATGAATATTTAATGTAAACTATAATAAAATACTTGTCCCAAAG
>JAGFPH010003906.1:115174-130242 GCA_018207615.1 Philaenus spumarius | reverse complement strand
TCATGACGTTTAAACACAATTACATACTGTCATTTGCCATTATTTGTTAACAATCGATACAGTCGTGACGTTTAGAGAGTATATAAAACAACTTTCAATATAAATTTAAAAATTAAACCCTACACGACAAGGGCAAAGTTTGCTGTTAAAATTAGCAATAAACATGAACCCACAACTAGAATATTAGAACTAAGACGTTTAAAAAAATTTAACTAAATAGAAACTGAAAGGAGAGAAACAAGACGAGTGTCAGCAGCCTCCAACACCAGCAGATAACTGAGACAAGTGCTGTCACATAAAACAACTAGACTTGACACACTTATTATACAGTAAAACTCCAATTATCCATGCCAGGGTTGGCATGCGAAGCACTCAAAGCTCTGTGTACTGAAAATTCTCCCAAAAGGGTAGTTGGCACGCAATGCATTGTGTATAGAAAATACTCCCAATAAGCGGATTGACGTGCGAAGCACGCAATGTATTGTGTATTGAAAATACTCAAAATACGGGGGTTGGCGTGCGAAGCATGCAATGCACTGCATATTGAAAATACTCCCAATAAGAGGTTGGCGTGCGAAGCACTCAATGCATTGTGTATTGAAAATTCTCCCAAACCGGGGGTTGGCTTGCGAAGCTCGCAATACTTTGTGTATTGAAAATACTCCCAATGCGGGGGTTGGCCTGCAATGCACTGAGCGTCGGCCGCTTCTCATAGTGTTCAGTGTCGAGCTCACATGTGCGTCCTTAGCAGTGAACGTGTTAACGCGATGATAGTACTCAATAAAATTATAAAACGTGTATACGCGACCGTAGTATGTGCGGATAGTTTACTCCAATCGCGTAAACGCGAAGTTAGTCTAGAAAAGGTTAAAATATACCCTTTTTAGGGAAAAATCGAATTATCCGAATTTTTGTTTATCCAATTGATTTGGATAATGGGAGTTCTACTGTAGTTTAAAATTACTAAATTGTTTAGTCAGGCGTGCTAGGTACTTTAAACTTGATTGGTTTTACCATTGTATTTGGATAACCTAATAGAACTCCGATCCAATGCAATATTTCAATACACTGGAAATTCGACGATAGTGGCGCTCTCTATTGGGGAAATGACGGAAGCTGTGTGAAGCACTAATGCTACCAATGATTTCTCCCTAGCGCTACCTCGCGGCGCGATCATGCACTATTTTCCCGACAACCTTTTTTTCGGCACACAGCCCCCGTATGCATGCATGATCTATTTTATTATTCATGATCTATTGTTTTACTCACCCGTGTGACTTTAGTATTAATGCGTCCGCTCTGTTCATAAGCTCATCATGAAGTGGAGCGTACTGAGCCATCGATATTTCTGTAGCTACTATACATTTTGTTAATTCTGTAACATTTTATTAAAACAAACACACTTGTATAAAGGTTCAATAGTTACTTCATAAAGGTTACATTAATTATTATTGTTTACTGTACATGAAATACCTTTATCAGGTGTATAATTTTTAAAAGCCCGTAGTGAGATTTCACTAATTATAAATCAGCTGTTAGTTGTAAATACAATAAACGGTACCAGGAACTGGCACATACTTTCTCACAAACATATTTAAACTAGCTGACCCGTACGGCGTTGCCCGTGGTGGTTGGTATTTTCAGTCTTTTTAACGTAATTGTATTCTTTTTAAGTGTTCAGTCAGTGAGTGTTATTTGGCTTATATATACATAGATCTTAAATAATAAAAGCTCTATTGTCAAAATAATAAAAGATCTGAAATTATGATTTTAGTAACTTTGATCCCCCCAAACCCCTCCTAAAATTTCGAAATTGTTCATACCCTTTCTTAGCGAGCGCCTATGGCCCTAGAGGAAGCTGCATACCAAATTGCATTTCAATCCGTTCGGTAGTTTTTGAGAAATCGTGATGAGTGGGTCAGTGAGTGAGTGAGTGGTATTTCGCTTTTATATATATAGATTACTAAACAGATTCACTGTGACTTCATAATTGTATTAAAGTAGAAGAGGGGATACATTAAAGTAGGAGAGTACCTAGTAAATATTGTTATTATTATAGAGAGAAAACTACCACCTGAAATATTTTGAAAACTACCCCCTTTTTGGCAAAAAAAACTCCCAAAAATCAGTTATTATTATTATTATTATTAGCTAAACGAGAATTTTTAGAAAGATGCTGGTTTCATATGGTAGGGCCACAAATAAACCAAATTTTATCAAAACCGTTAGAGCCGTTTTTTTTATAAAAAAATAATAACTGATTTTTTGGGGGATTTTTGGCCAAAAATGGGGTTGTTTTTCAAACCCTTTTTTCGTGCATCTATACAGGCCTAATTTACATGTTTGGTGCAAATTTGTTCGAAATCGATCGAATAGTTTTCACTCTAGTTTTGTATACATACAGACATTTTGTAAAATCCACTTTTTTGGGACCCAATGGGTCCCAAAACGGATATCTACATAAAAATCTCGTCATCGATTTTTTTTTAGATCACTACACATTCTCTATACTATAGTATGGCGAGAAAGTCAGATACTATAAAAGTCGCCACTTAATAACTAGTAGTTCTGTGAACAGTAGACCTCGCTCGTTAAAATAACAAATGTGGTTTTGAGCTTAGGTTAAAAATAGTGTGCCAGTAAGGAAGTAAGCACAAGGTGTAGCCAGCGAAACATTATTTTACAATTCCCGCGATTCCGGGATTTCTAGTTCTCGTTTTTTTCTTTTCTTGAGCTTTAACTGCTAAAGATTTTCTTTTAGAGGCATTGTGTTTTATTTAGGTTAATAATGCGTAAGACAGCTAAAAATATCAAGTTATAGAGGGAAAACATATAATTAAATATTTACATACTTAAATAGGCCTAACTAAAACTTAACAATGTATTTACATTTCCATAACTTCCATATCATATTCCAATATTAGAAATAATGAAAACAAACGATGTTAAAACGTCGTGATAGTGATCTCAACTTTATTCTCAACCATGTAACAACACTTCCCACGGTGTCCAACGGACATTTTTTGTATGTCATTTATCGCCGAGCGGTTTCATTTTTTTCATCCCATTTTGTAATTCAAATAAAGCAACTTTTATGAAATTTACAAGTATTCAGTTTAATTCTTTGATTTATTCTCTACACGTTATTATCCCCTACACTTTCTTATTATTATATGCCATTTTTTGCAAAGGATATATTCCTAAATTACTTTTCAAAAAAGGCCTAGTTTTGTTAGCAGTCTTGTAGTAGGAACATAAAAACTGGTGTTTTCAAAATAAAAAATTTGAAATTGATAAATATTTTTATAAAATTCTATTTAGAACTAAATTACGAAACGTTTTTACATTTATGAAAAAAAATTACAATAATGTTTACTACTTTTTATGTAGGCCTAAAGTTGAACTTTTTCCTTTCGTTACTGAACATGCTAATAACTAACAAATGTTTCTTGATCTAATAACTTTGTTAATTTTACTTCAATTATTGTTTTACTGGCATATATGAAATTTTTGAACCTTTTTCTACAAAAAAGCTATGCAACACTTTTGAATTGGTTTAGAATAAACGTATAAAAACATGGTTGAATTACAAAAACTTGGACGATTTTTAACAAATTTTAAGTTTTCGGCCATTTTGTGAGCTTACCGTTAGATATACGGAAAAAATCAAGGATACAATTTTGTTCAACATCAAATTTGCTATTAGCAAAATGTCATTCGTTATTAAATTTGACTTACGGTTAAGCCACAAACTGGCTTTGGAAAAAAACTTACACTGAGAGAAACGGTGCGGCCGCCATTTTTATTTTATTTAAGGGGTTAAAAATGAAAAATGGAAAAAACCTTATATATACATGGCTCGGCCTAGGAATAAGGAACATTCATGCAATAATCATCAAAATCGGTCAAGGCGTTTGGCCGTAATCGTGAGACAGACACACAGACATACAGACACACAGACGAAATGCCGAACGGTCGAGTTAAAACGGAGACCTCGCTTCGCTCGGTCAATAAAAGTTTCAAGTCATTTACATTTTGTGTAACATTTAAAGTAATAAAATGACAGATTTAATATGTTTGCAGAGTATGGGAAGATTTAAGCTTCAAATTGATATAGGCGTACAGTCTGATTCAAAACCAAATGGCAATGTCTCGGGAGCTCATTCTATAACTAGAAATAAGAAGAAAAAACTTCATGTAAACATAGGCCCGAAAACGGTTCGTTTCCCATAAATCCGCCATTTTGTCTTTTTACACAATAATTTATACCTAGAGAAATGTTTGATTGATTTAAAACTTGGCTTAAAGTTTAACCTAACAATGATCTATCTCAAGAAGAATAAGCGATTAAAACCTAAATCGCTCAAATTTTAAACCTAAATTACTCAAAAACCATACATTTTAACAAAAAATGTCAAGATACCTTTTCTGTAGCCATTTTGATTTCCTATCGGATGGCTTCGCTGTCAAAACAATCGGACGAAGGATAATAGTTAAGTTATGTGTAATAATTGTTCAACCCGGAATCCTATACCAACACAGTAAACACTACAATACTATATGTACAAACGCTCGTATTATATTTAACTTAGCTATTATCATTCATTCGATTGTTTTGACAGTTACACCATCCGATAGGGAACTAAAAGGGCTACAAAAAAGGTGTCGACTTTTTCAAACAGCCGCCATTTTGAAACGCATGATTGGATATAATCGAATACTTTTCTTAAAATAGATCATGTTTAGGTTAAACTTTATGCCAAGTTTGAACTCAATCATTGAAACATTTCTATAGGTATGAATTATTTTGCAAAAGAGCATGGCGGATATCTGGGAAACGAAGCGCTTTCGGGCCTATGTTTGAATGACCTTTTTACTTATTTTTAGCTATAGAATGTGCTATCGCTACATTGCCTAATAGTTCTGAATAACCCAGTATGCAGAGTATCCATTTTAACTGGGCCACCATATGGATCTTTAAAAGTAGGCTACAAGATGTGTAGTTGCTTCAAAACGTGGAGAGACACCCCCTCAGGCAGAACGGACCTTCCTAATAACCGGTTGACAAACAATGCATTTGTTAGGAGCGGGCACCCGGGACTGCCGGCATCAGCCTGCTATTCCAAGAAATTCTGTGTCACACTATAATTTGCAAACAATTGATACCCTAGGCCTACATTATCGAATGACGGCTCATTTTTTCGTCTTACTTAGATGAATAACAAACACATTTGAATCACAGTTCTACGACGTACCGTTACTGACATAACAGCGCCCGTGATGTGATGGTGAAAGTTAAGCGACAACTGTTATTTCGGTAACAGTACGTCTTAGAACTGTGATTCAAATGTGTTTTTATTCCGTCTAAGTAAGACGAAATAAATGAGCCGTCATTCGATAATACAGGCCTAATGTATCACTTGATTGCAAATTATAGTGTGACACAGAATTCTTGGAATAGCAGGCGGATTCCGGCAGCCCCGGGTGGCCGCCCCTAACAAATGCATTGTTTGTCAACAGGTGAATAGGGAGGTCCGTTCTGCCTGAGAGGATGTCTCTCTACGTTTTGAGGCAACTGTACAGCAAACTTTAAATGAGGCACTTCACCCATTATGGCGGATAATTTTCGAATTTCTTATGAAACACCCTATATTTTATGATAATTTTGGGGTTTATAAGTTATTTTAAGACTTTTTTCTTGGTTTTTTTTATACGACTAACCATTTAAAAGTTACAAGGGTATAAAGTTTTTAAAACACCGTAACTGAGCGTAAAATATTTCGCTATGTTAACGTTTTGAACCAATGAAAAAGCTCTTTGGGTGTTTTAAAAACTTTATGTGTTAAATTTCTAGTTTTAAACATCCAGAATTTAAACATACGTTGGACGGTACATATATTAATGCAAGATGTAGTAAAATTATCTATATTTTATGCGTTCCTTTAAAATTAATCACTCAATGGACTATTTCTACAATATAGGCTTACCTTCGGTTTTCGACGCGTGGATCCGTTTGCCATTAAGAAATGCACCTTTTCCCTTCTTTGCTGTATACAGTTGGTTCTGTACAGGACTGTATATAATCCCAAACAGTAATTCCTTCTTGAAAACGAATCCTACCGAAATGCAACAGTGGGGATTTTTGTGGATAAAGTTGGTAGTACCGTCAATGGGATCTATCATCCACGTAGGCTCGTCTGTAAGTTTAGCTCCGCCTTGAGTCGATTCCTCACCGATAAATCTGCGAAAACAATGCTACAGTATTAATGTACGCGCCAAAATAAACAGTACAAAAAGCAGCTGATTGTATTGTTGATTGTTGCCAGGCCACTTTGGTTATTATTATTCTTGTGGTTTACAATTAGGGGTTCGGAGATGTAAATCAAGAGTAGATGCTACAGTTAATTTATATGCTACAGTTACTTTATTAGAAGGTCTTGAAAGTAAAAGAAATGTTATGAGTGTTTTTCTGGACCTGCACAAAACCATTTATTTTGTCCATCTTGATTTATTATCAAACAAACGTGAATCACTGTTATTAAAGGAATATTTTGGGTGTTTTTTTTTTGTTAATTCTGGGAATTTTTTAGCAAATTTTTTTCCGACAGGTCATGAAAAATTTGTTTTATTTTTAAACCCCGTTGGACCCTTCTATACGCAAATGTTACGTTTTCTTTACATAATAGGACTAATAATAATCTCAAAGCTAAGATGGTAAATAATGTTAAATGTCCAAATCAAATTAACTCGTATACTTTATACCATGAGTTATAATAAAGGTTAAAAAAACAGCATTGCTCAAGTCTACATTTAAACAAAATTCTACCTAAAAGTTAGAAATACAAATAATTGTTTCAAAGTTTGAAATCAGCTGTTAATGCAAATATTATAGCAAACAGCTGATTGGTGTACAACACTAAACATATTTAATAATTATTTATTATGGATCTCCCTTTTACATACGATATTTAGTATAGTTTGTGTTGTTTTTACGTTCAACAGATGGCGCTCTTTACAGAAACCTAACCTATAAGTTAGAAAATACAAATAATAATTTCAAAGTTTGAAATCAGGTGTTAATAGAAATATTATAGCAAACTGATGATTACTGTTATTATTATGGTCAATAAACATATTTAATGGCGCTCACATTTTTCTTAAATATTTAGTATACTTTTTGTTGTTTTTAATGTTTAAGGGGGCGCTACCCTGTCCGCCATATTGAATCTGATTCCCATAAGAGCAATGCTACAGAATAAGTCATTTTTCTCCGTTAATTCGTGGAATAAATTTAAAGATTTGGTTTCATTTTGAAGTACTGTCATATGCGGATGTTGATTGCTGAATACATTTTCAAAAACCGTTTTATTGTTTTCATAAACGTATGATATAAATAGTAAAAAATAGTAAACTTTGTTAACTTTTTACTCAGTTGCAAAAAGAGATATTGCAAAAAACCTTAGCAATCAACAACCACAATCTATTTTACTTTAAGAAAAAAAATACAACTTTCGTTTTTTGACAAAAACAACGCAAAAATATGCTTAATAGTGAAGGTATGTTTTGGTTATTTAACATTGAATTGGTACCCAACTTCGCCGTTTTAAATGTAGGGAGCCGAGCCTTAATAGATAGTATGTAAAAACCTGCTTGTATTCGAATGTAATGTTGTGTAAAAATTTCAAAGCAATCGGTGAAGAACGTTCGGAAATTTGAGATTTTGAACAAACGAATTTACATTTTTATTTACAGTATATAGATTGCTCACTTGAAATTAAGGAGTTTGATATTTGCACCATGATAGTTCATGGTACTCTTTGGGGCAGAGTTCATGTTGAAGAAAAAACTACTCAACTGACACAGGTTAGTTAAAATCTGTTAAGTTAATGAAGATGTGTAGCAAACATGCATGTATTACATGTCTATATGTACGGAAGTAGTGTGCAATAACGAACACTGCAAACTACAAGTTCCCCTCAAGTCCATATTGTAGGAGCTTTAAAACAAGATACTAATTAATTGTTTATGATTTTATCCTTCCTGGCATCAAGGCCGGGAAATACCGAAATTTAGCAGTAAAAATTAATACTAGGTTTAAAAAGTGCAAGTTAAATTATAAAATAGGCAACACAACAGAGGGTCCAACAACATATTTTACACCATTGTGCATTGCATGCATACTGATATTTATAATTGCTTGATTAAACTACAACGTGCAATACACATGGATGCAGTAGGTTACAGCTTCACTCTCTTGTGAGTTGTGAGCTTGATCTGATCTATTAAATAAGAAAACTATGAAGGTTCAACAGAAATACTTAACTCTAATAAAACAAAATAATTCATCGTCCTTACATCCTATGATATTTTACATGGGTAATTATATCAGAATTTTAAAAAATAAGCATGGAAATTGGTGTTTAACACGTTCACTGCTACGCAAATTTCGTGTTTCCTATGCTAGGAGCTGACCTTTTATTTTTTTTATATTTATAGCCTAAATGAGTGTAAATTACTTTCGTTTTTATTTTTGAACCTTTCTACGTAATAATCACTAATATTTTAAAGCGGACGCACATGTGCGTCCATAGCACGTAGGTTCAAAATTGGCGTGCGAAGCACGCAATACTCGTTGTATTGAATATGCTCCATGCACTGTGTATTGAAAATACCACCAATACGGGGGGTTGGCGTGCGAAGCACGCAATACATTGTGTATTGAAAGTACTCAAAATACGGGTTTTGGCGTGCGAAACACGCAATGCTTGGTGTATTGAAAATTATCCCTGCACTGTGAAAATACTACCAATACGGGGGGTTGGCGTGCGAAGCACGCAATGCAATGTGTCTTGAAAGTACTCCGAATACGGGTTTTGGCGATGCGTTGTATATTGAAAATACTCCCAATATGGTGTTGGCGTGCAATGCACTGTGCTAAGGTACTTCTCACAATGTTCAGTGTCAAGCTCACATGTGCGTCCTTAGCAGTGAACGTGTTAAAAGGGTTTAAATTGGAGTCCCCGGTTCTAACCCCCCTCCCCTGGCTATGGCCTTGCCTGGCATATTATCTAATGTGAAGTAATAGTTCCTCGATACCGCCAATATCCTTAGTTGCATCTGCCATAGTAAACAAAATGTCAATGGCCTTGGTTTGTTTACAAGATCCATCACTACTAAGAACTGTAGTGTGTGCCTACCATCTTATTATCTCCTTTATGAGATAATAAGTTATATAAGTTACATTTCTTGGAACAGTTCTTACATGATTTGTTTATAAAAAGTGCATTTAAATTCGTCTGCTACGGGTTTCGTCTAGTCCAAAAAGTCTGCCAATATTTATCTAGGCTTTAATAATAACAAAGAAAAATATTAAAATTTTAAGAGTTGTAATGTATAGACAAAATTTAATTTTTTTCCAAGAGAAAAGAAAAAAATATGGTGTGGATTTGCCCTGAGATCGTGCAGACAGACTGTCCACTACTTATAAAGACACGTGCAAGCATCTTCTGTAAATGCCAGGACTTATTAGACATAAGTGTTTTAAGCTTCAAGCTTTTATAATACTACAACATTAAGAACTCGCAAAAAACCCCTAGGCGCTAAGCACGGGAAGTAGAACAATCTTCAAGATTGATTTCTTACGTGTACATTCTGCGCTCCGACTTTTACTTAAGCCAAAAAGTAATTATAATCCCAGCTTTGGATTATTTGCGTTGATTTAATAATAATTTCGAAATCTTAGCTTTTAAATTTAAATGGGATTACTTCGCTCTTTCCTTCTTTAAATAATTAATTTCTTCTCTTTTTCCGGCACCCCTGCACCATCAGCGTATGCTGATATCATAATTCAATTTGCTGATGACACTACTTTGAGTTTCCAAGTTTGCAGTTTAAAATTTAGAGCATTAAGCCTTACTCCAAGTGAATGCTACAAGTGAATACTACAAGTGAATGCTACAAGTCAATACTACAATTCAATACTACAAGTCAATACTACAAGAGAATGCTACAAGTGAATATTACAAGTCAATACTACAAGTCAGTGCTACAAGTCAATACTACAAGTCAGTGCTACAAGTCAATACCACAAGTCAATGCTACAAGTGAATACTACAAGTCAATATTACGAGTGAATGCTAGGCCTACAAGTGAATACTACAAGTGAATACTACAAGTCAATACTACAAGTCAATACTACAAGTCAATGCTACAAGTGAATATTACAAGTCAATGCTACAAGTCAATGCTACAAGTCAATACTACAAGTGAATACTTTATCAAACAGAATTTAGTCAGTAAATTCAAATAAGACAAATTACTCGTTTTTCAACTTGAAAGGTAGTCCCATCAGACACGTATCTGAAGTGCGTAATCCTTCTTTGGAGAGATGCAATGAATCGTTTTCCTGCAGAATAGCATATCTTACCGTTATGCAAGAATATTGGAGTCATTATACTTTCGAGTATAGCCTTCAGAGGGTTTCTGTAATTCGCGTAAATAACTCAGAGGGTAGTTACATGGGTAAAAATAAAGAAAATTCTCATAATCATATGCCCGGAAACAATTATTTTACCAGCATTCCGTCATTTTTTTTTTTTTTTTTTTTTTTACTAAATAATGTATTTCTTCAAAACTAGGTTACATAAACTAACCGATTAAGTTTAAATTACACGTGGTACTTATCAATGTAAAGAAGTAGTTTGAAAAAACAATCGACTTGTTCCAATAATTCCTTTCAAAAATGAGGGGCCATTAACATTTTTAAATGAGAATAACTAAAAAAAAACGTAAATTGTTATAAAAAACGTCAAAAGTAGATTTTTACGGCCCGTTTAATTTTCTATCGAATGGTAAACGGTCAATATTATCAAATATACGGTGACGGAAAACAAAGTCCATTAGGCCTCTACTAGCCGAGGGCAACAAGTGACGGAACTAGTGACGCCACTAATCGGGTTGCTGGGCATTGAATTAGCCGAGGTCTAACTAGTGACGCAACCGAGTAATTTCTGACGGACAACAGTTGCTCAGCTCGACAACTGCCCGGGTAACTTTTTGCGGCCCAACAGCATGTATTGTAGACATTGTGGTAAATTTAGCCTATTAGCCACTGGTGACGCTTAACATAAATACAAGATTCAGAAAATAATTCAAGAAACGGTTTCAGGATTTCTTTGCCTTAAATAATGTAATGAAATAATATTATGTAATATTTCATCCATAATTTAAAAGAGCACATTGGGGGTTTTTATTTTACAAACCTATTTCTAAGTACATCTATAGGGTAGGTAAGTAATAATTTTTTGTACAAAATTTTCTAAGATGTAGGAGTCGACCTACAATTTACGAAATCGATTTGGAAGCAATATTTTAGGTCAAGCACTTTGAAATAAACATTTTTTTGTCTCTTGAAGTTTTTTCTAAAAACTCTTCCTTTTCGAGATATTAGCAACTTTATGTCGATTTATTTCAACACGTTTAGGGCCGCCATTTTGTTCTGGGTGGTCCGATTTTTATTTTATTTTTGTAATTTTCCTAGTCTTAAATATACCTTTAAAATGAGATATCACATGACCACACTTCCCATTTAAAAATGTTGAGTTGCCGCCAAAATTCCCATTTTTAGGGGACACTCAAAATTTCCGATTGCTTCAAAAGATACTTTGGGCTAAGTTAGTATCGTTCCCCAAAGGATATTTGTTTGTTTTAACAAACACAAAAGTTAAAGTGGAGGGTGGGACTTTTAAAACATCTGGTAGGCTATAATCCAACAACTCATAAAAAGTGATTTAGAATACGAAAGTAATTGAAAATTTGATTGTCGACTGCACATAGGTCGCAATAATGTGTAATATAATCCAGTTTTCTAAACTGGAGCCGTATAAAATTAGTTCGTGGGTCCGGTACTCCTAAAATCGAGAAACCTATTAATAAGTCAAGTGGCTCTAGATCGGGTCATTTTCAAGAAAACAAGCTGAGACTCAGCATAAATGTTTAAAGTATATATTATTTTAACTCCTATGTCAAGTTTCAATTCGATATATTAAAATTCAGCCAATTTGGAATGAGCCAACGCTTCATATATGAATGAGATTTCAACTTTTAGTGATTTCCCCTGCTGCAAAATACATACCTGCATTATCGAATTTTTTCAGACAAACCATTGGTCGGAGGAAAGAAATACATATAACCTTTTTTATTGAGAAATACTTCCCCTACACTGTGGTATTTTTTATTTTTATTTATCTTCATCCCAGCTCGAAATATTAAGGATAATCGAAAAACGAATGTTATTTTTTTTTTCGACGTTGGGAAATTGATAGACTGGTAAACTTTTTTCATGTTAATCTACATACTTTAATGTACTTATAAAAAAAATCAGCCGTATTGTAAATTACTGGAACTTTTGGTCTTAAATTACTCCTACCGACTGGACTACTAATCCTCCAGCTTCGATCAATCGCTGCGTCGTCGTTCCACTCGCAGCGGAAAAACTCTCTATTTTTTGCCACCCTACCTGCACAAAATTTATCCTCAGAAAATCCTAAGTCATTACATATTGCTCTTTTAAAAGGACTCAATGTACCTTACTTATAAAGCATTATTTGCGCCAACTTTTTGGAAAGGGGATTATTATTTGAGCCCCTACCCAATACACAGACTCGGCGTAGTTTCAACAGAAAGTAGTTACATTTCCAGTTGTACTAATAAGCTACGATTTAGACAACATCCTATTACTTTAAATGAGCAATTCTTGTATCTATCTTTGTATCTATCTTTATATCTATCTTTGTATCTGTCGCGGATATCGAAAACGGCTCTACCGAATTCAAAGAAATTTTGTATTTAGGTGTAGTTTTGATTTTTAAGTACACCCATATTGTTGTATTTCGTGTAAAAACGCAATTTTTGAGAAAATCTAATTTAAAAGTTGAAAATTGTTAACATAGGATCTTATGGGTTGCCATGTGGGTTACAAAATAACAACGAAATAGTAAATAAAGCGATCAAAACAGCTGTTTATAAACAAGCCAATTTATACTGTTTTATCAGTGTTCATTGAATAGTTTTTAATTACTGTTAAAAAACAAGCTAATTTATACTGTTTTAGCACGTTGGAATTAGAACAAATTGGGCCTGATTTAATAATTTATTTTGTCAAAAAAAAAGGTAAACTTGGCAAAGATGGATAAATTCTAATAGTAAATTTTGTAATATAGGCCTAGCTCATTTCTGAAACATAGTATTGAGGTTATGTTAATCCTGCAATAATTTTTACTATATTTAGGCCTGGTTTCAAAACTTTAGTTGACAGAAGATAGTATAACTAGGACTAAAATCGTAATGAAAGCCTCTCACGTTTCTAAAGCATGTATTTGAGGTTATAATTAATCTTGTAATTACTGTTAATATATTTAAGCCTGGTTTCATAATTTACAAACCTATATACAAACGAGCCAATTAACGAGATTCTTTAGTGAATTTTTCAACTGCTAGTGAAGTGAAGTGACCAGTGGCAGAGCCATAAGTTCAAAATTTAAATACCATATTCAGTGTTTGAATAAACGTTCCCAAATTTCAGGATACGGTTCCTTCGGCCAAAATAAGGCAGTAAACAATTTCCTATGAGCATAATATTTTCTAAAATGATTGAATCTATCTGCCATTTAGTATTTTTAACAAAAAACAAAATATGGTGTAGGCTATATTGTGTGTTTTAGACTGGTACTAAAAAGAAAGCTTTTCCGTTTTTTGTCCAACCCTACAGAAAATTCGAACATCTTGTTTTCGTCTCTACTTACTTATGTGTTGGAAATTTTTGCGTCAGCTGCGAAATGAGTACTTCTTCTATTTTCTTGTCGTAAACGGTGACCAAGTCTGCGTAGAGATTGTGTTTGTATATTACATCTAATGTTTTTGAAAATCCTTCGGAGAATATCTGCAACAGTTTCAATCATACTATGGCTATACTTTCCAAGTAAATAAATTATACTCTCGGTGAAAATGTTCAACTTATAAAACTTTACCGAGCTGAGGTTACGTCCATCTGTTTGTATAGTCGGGTATACAGTATATTCTAAAGATAAAATATGGTTGTTATTAGTCCTTTTAAAGTTGGCTGTATTCGAAATACGGTTGATACCTTCAGCACGTTAAGATAATTCGACCGCACAGCTGAACCGCTGACGTGAGTTCAAAGTGTGAAATCAGGTGTTAATGGAAATATTAGAATAAACAGCTGTTTTATCTGTTATTTTATTAAATTGGTTGCTATGGTAATTCATCAGCCTAGGTAGGCCTAACCTAAGCATTTTTTCCGACTAAATTTACAAATATTGAAATAAAAATTGTTTCTATCAAAATGAATTATAGCCTATGTTACTCAGGGATGGTGAAGCTTTCTATTAATAAAACTATTTCTTTTCAATCGGTTCAGTAGTTCCAGAGATTACCCTCTACATACAAACAAACAAACAAATTTTACCTTTTTATATATTAGTATAGACTAAAGGGCTTCGCCCCCTCACGTTGATTATGAATCAGACAGTCAGAAGTTCTGTTTTACAGATACGTCAAAAAATCTATTTAATCCTGTCTTCATGAAAACGAAACAATGTGTATGAGTTATTCTGATTGCAAATGCTCATCTTTCCTATAGAAATTCGCTAATAAAAACATTTATTTCCAAGTATAAAAATTATGATAATTGCCAAAACTGGTGCAAGGGCGTAGCCAGGAAAACTTTTCGGGGGGAGGGGGTCAGGTCAGGACCGGGGATTTGAATTTAAACCCTTCTAACACGTTCACTGCTAAGGACGCACATGTGAGCTTGATACTGAACACTATGAAAAGTGGCCATCGCACAGTGCATTGCACGCCAACCCCATATTGGTGGGTATTTTCAATACATAGTGCATGCGTGTGTTGTTAGAGTAAAGCATTTTTGTTGAACCTTCATAGTGTTCTTATTTAATAGATCATATCAACCTGATTTAAATAAAACCCCGAACCACAAAACAAGGAACAAAAACAATAACTAAACAGCTAAATTGTAAGTTATGTTTAAT
>JAGFPH010003906.1:93018-105189 GCA_018207615.1 Philaenus spumarius | reverse complement strand
GCCAAGTTGGTCGCTATGGTAATAAATATAAACGCTTTCAAGACAAGTATTTTAGTTCAACATTCATAGGCCTATCCTAAAATTGTGTAAAGTTTTTGATCAAAATCAGGTGTTTTATTTATATTGTGTAATAACAGATGTTTGAAATTATAATACATTAGGTTTGTGTTTGCCTTTACCTAACCTAAAACCACTCTTGGTTGTATAATTAATTGTTACCTAATTCTAAATTTGACAAGTTCGTCGCTATGGTAATAAATATAAACGCTTTCAAGACAAGAGTTTTGGTTCAACATAGGCCTAACCTAAAATTGTGTTGACGTTTTCGATCCAAATCCGCTATTATATTTATATTAATTACGTACCGGTAACAACAAATCTGTCCATTATAACAGAGTAAGCTTTTTTCGTTGAGGTTTTGTTTGTGTTTGCTTTTATGTTGTTAACCTAACGTAAACACATTGTTCGTTGTGAAAAAATAAATAACTGGTTCTACAAATTTGCTAATTTGTGCGCTATGGTAATCATTCAACAAAAGTGTGTTACTAAGTGTTGACAAACGGTTATATGAACCTTTTTAATTAGCTTGAAATGTGAGAGAGTGGCGTAGTGGTTAAAGGCGGTCGCCCAGTTTCTACAGTTGTAACGTTCAATACCAGTTGTGTAGGTTCGAACCGACTTACTATTCCCCCATGTTACTGTCACACAGTAAAGATCTTGAGCAAAACAAAAATCATTACTGGGACACACTGTACCTATAACTTTTGAAATAACAATATTGCAATTAAACAAAACTGTCTTACCTCGATGCGATAATATCACCAATCACGGATTAGCTTCGACGCTTTCCCAAGAAGACCTATCAACTACTGATCCGTAATTAAAGAATTCAACGTTTATATAACAATGCAAAGACTCAATTGTTTTTCCCTAATACAGTATCAGTTCTATAAATGATTCCGGGTTTAGCCTTTCACCTCGTAAATCATAATAGATCTGGTGTTCCCGTGATGCATCATGGAAATCAATGAATCTACAGATTATTATTATTATGTAATCTAAGCTGTTTGTTATGTCCCGGGGGCTTGTTCGCGTGGTGGGGATTTATATGTTTTAAACGACACATGTTTGCCTAACAACGTTGACAATAAATCGTGTCTTTTATCGCAGTTAGGACGCAACTGGTATTATTAAATAGACCTTGACCTGAACTACAAACACAGATATACAGGGTGTCCAGTAATTACGGGATCAAACTTCGGGGAATGGTTCTATGGTTCAAAATAAGAAAAATAGTTCATATAAACATAGGCCCGTTGGGTCAAAATAAGAAAAAAAGTGCATATAAACATCATCCCGAAAACTCTTCGTTTCCCTTATATCCGCCATTTTGTTTTTTGTACAAAGTAATTCATATCTAGAGAACGGATTGATTTATTGCGTTAAAACTTGGCATGAAGTTTAACCTTACAATGATATATCTCAAGAAAAATAATCGATTCTATTAAATCATGCGTTTCAACATGGCGGCTGTTTGAAAATTTCAAACCTAAATTACTCAAAAACCGTACATTTTAACGAAAAATGTCAAGACATCTTTTTTCTTGCCCTTTTGATTCCCTATCGGATGGTTTAACTGTCAAAACGATCGGATGAAGGATAATAGTTAAATTATTGTGATAATTGGTTTGTTCAGAACGGCATCCTATACCAACACAGAATTACTACAATATTGTATGTACATTTGCTGTCATTATCTTTAACTTAGCTATTATTCTTCATCCGATTGTTTTGACAGTTAAAGTTAAAGATAATGACAGCAAATGTACATTCAATACTGTAGTAATTCTGTGTTGGTGGATGCCGGGCTGAACAAACCAATTATTACACATAACTTAACTTTTATCCTTCATCCGATTGTTTTATCAGTAACACCTTCCGATAGGGAATCAAAAAAGGTATCTTGACTTTTTTTGATAAAATGTACGGTTTTTGAGTAATTTAGGTTTGAAATTTTCTAACAGCCGCCATTTTGAAACACATGATTTGATTTAATTGCTTATTTTCTTTAGATATACCATTGTTATGTTAAACTTCATGCCAAGTTTGAACTCAATCAGTCAAACCGTTCTCTAGATATGAATTATTTTGTACGAAAAACAAAATGGCGGATATCTGGGAAACGAAGAGTTTTCGGGCCTATGTTTGTATGCACTTTTTTTCTTATTTTCACCCATAGAACCATTCCCCGAAGTTTTTTCCCCGTAATTACTGGACAGCCTGTATACAGAATTTCCGAAAAATCACAAAACTGAATTTTTAAATAATAATTCAAATGAAAACATACTGTATTATTCGCTAACTTCTATAGGAAAGATGAGCTATTTCAATGACTCTTATAGTGAAACCTAAGGTCGGGAGTAGTAAATGAGCACCAATCATGGTCCCCAGAATACGTTTTGGAGTGTCATTAAAAATTTTATATTTGTTTAAACACTCTAGCGGCAGCATTTTAAGTCAAATTTTGTCCAAACTTAGTACACACGTTGGTTGTCTAAGTCGCACAAACGAGTTCGTTAGCAAGAAAATCCAACAATCTGAAGTGCCTTCGTGTCTTGCTCCATACTGGTTCTGACTTATCTGTATTGTGTGTTAGATATCCTGGCATGAAGGGGCTCTATTTCAATAATTTGGTAAAAATGGTGGATTCAAGGCAGTAGCATGGGGGTAAGGGGTCACCCCCTCCCCCCCCCAAATCCCAAAATTTAGTAGTAAAGATTAATACTAGGTTTAAAAAGTGCAAATTAAATTATAAAATAGACAACACAACAGAGGATCCAGCAACATATTTTACATCATTGTGCAATGCATGCATACTGATATTTAGATTTGCTAGATTAAACTACACCGTACAATACACATGGATGCAGTCGGTTACAGCCTTACTCTCTTGTGAGCTTGATCTGATCTATTAAATGAGAAAACTATGAAGATTCAACAAAAGTGCATTACTTTAAACACGCAATGCATTGTGTATTGAAAATATTCCCAATACGGGGGTTGGCGTGCGAAGCACGCAATGCTCGGTGTATTGAAACTTCTCCCAATACGGTAGTTGGCGTGCGAAGCACGCAATACATTATGATTTGAAAATACTCCCAATACGGGGGTTGGCGTGCGAAGCACGCAATGCATTTTGTATTGAAAATACTCCCAATACGGGGGTTAGCGTGCATTGCACTGTGCGTCGGCCGCTTCTCACAGTGTTCAGTGCTGTCTCACATGTGCGTCCTTAGCAGTGAACCTGTTAAAAGGGTTTGAATTCAAATCCACGGTCTTGAACCCCCAAAAAAAAATCTGGCTACGGCCTTGGGTGGATTGGAATATTGTCTTATATAATACTGTAGTGGCATTGGATCTGTTTTTGTGTGTTTATAGATTTTTAATTCCATCAAAACGTTCATGATTTGTCCTTTGGACCATGTGTGTCAAATTTTCAAATTTGTTTCTATATTACTCCAACTGTAGCTGTTTTCCAGTAGTTGTTGTGCAAATTTTGAGTTGTCATTCTTGTTAGTGGGATGTGCTTTGTAAATCTAGTATTGAAGGATCTTCCAGTTTGACCTCTGTCCTCTGTTTGAAGTTATTGTTATTTAATGATGGATGTTGAATTTTATTATAATTACTTGTTCGATAATAATATATTGGCGAGACAAAAAGACCTTTAAACATTAGAATAAAAGAACACAAAAATAATGTACGGTTAGGCCTAGTCGATAAATCGAAAATTGCAGAACATATATGGTCCGAAAATCACAAATTTAATTGGGAAGAGGCAAAAATCATACACCGAGAAAGTAATCTTTACAAACGTAAAATAATTTAAGCCTCATATATATAACTAGCGGACAACCCTATCAGCCAAACAAGCATTGAAGTAAGGCCACTGTGGCTCCCGTTATTAAAAAAAAAGAACTAAAACTTGATTATAATAACCATATTAATAATAAAACAAAAATTTTACCGACTAATAAAAATGCTGAACTTTTACCAGTAGAATCACCACGTGGTGTTATAACCCGTTCCCGTGCGAAACAGTTGAACTATATGAAACAATAGGGAACTACCCCTTGCTGTTTGCCACGCCTAAACACTCTGGCCAGTTGTCAGTCTCACTCCAACTTGTCAACTAGACGCTTGCCATCAATTGCGTATGCTTAGTGTTTGTATTGTGTTTTGTCTGTGGTTGGTGTGTTTGACTTCTCAGTCTTAGCTCTGAGATGTATCACGTAGATATTTAAGATTAGTAGTAATTTGTAGTTTTACTTTTTACTCTTACATAGGCCTAGTGCCTGGGTTTATGTACCGTTAGTTTTAGTCACTTGAGAACGGGAATTGATTTGTATTCCCGAAACGTCGTGTTTGATAATTTAACACACAAATGATGGCAAATGTCCAAACAAGTAATTATAATAAAATTAACCTATATATTGTGTATGTCAGTAGGGTTGTGGGGTGGGGGTGTTTGTATTTGTATTGCTTGACTCAAGTTGTTCATAATTCTACAAGCGAGTGTGTTGCGAAGTTATCTAACGAGCCGTGATATTCTACTCTGGGCTGTTAGATGTTTCCCTTTGTGGTTAGTTTTGCTTTCCTTTCTTCTTAATTAATTACAATATTATGTTTATTTCATTGTTGAAATCTGTTTTGTTTATCTGTATGGTTAGAGCCCTGTGTAGTCTACGCTGTCAGTTGGTAGGTGGTTGGAAACGTGGGAATGGTGTGGTCAGTTTGTGCGAGTTTTCTATTTACGTTAACTGGTAATTTGTTGTCCATATTGGCTGTGGTGATTTCTAAGAAGTTTGTTTTATATTTTATATTTCACTGATGAATTTTATTTAAATAGCTTTTAAAATTATTAATTTATCCGTTAATCCCTTTAAAGAGGCGCATGGTGTCATCAAATTAAATGTAGTAAAATTGGATCACACACACTCACAGGCTATTTTCTTTATGGGTCGATTTTTTTTAACGTCCTGCTATTTTGCACTTTAAGGCTAATGAAGACGGGACCTACAGTTTTAGGTGGAATCCGAACCGCAGCCAATGATGTCTGTTAAGAAACCATTTAGAAAATTATTCGGGGTCAATGGTAATTGAACCCGGAACTTTTCCATTGATAGTTGCCATGACGATTGATAAAGCTTTCACGCCTTAACAACCACGGCCATCGTGGCTTTCTTTATGGGTCGAGATGTTTCAAAACAGTAGGCTTTCTTTACAGGATGATTCAAAAGTGAATGAACGGTGTATTTTCTGTAACCATTGCAGATTACACAACACAACTTGGTAGCCTACAACGTTTTTCTACCAGAAAAACAAAATTTTGAAGCAATTATACATTTTGTATCTCCTTAGGGAGCCGTCCCGCAGGGAGTCGGAGGAAAATCTTAAATATGAGCACAGGTCGAGTTGTATATCAAATTAAAGGTATCAATGCCACGAAACCGTCATCAAAAGATTCGTCCTATACAAAATGGCGGCCGTTTAAAGTTACAATATTGGGCTTTTTGACAATGGCTTAATTTTACTTATTGGCATAAGCTTTAATACCAAAACTCCGACAATCCACACTAGCAGAAGGAACGGTTTTTGGGGATAGTGAGCGACTTTCCATCAAGGGGAGTCACCCTTGAAAAAATCGATTTTGAGATTTTTACAGATTTGGATAGCTTGTTTTATCACGTTCAATTTGATATATAACGCTATATACTTTCCTTCAAAATTCGAGTGCCAAAAATATATTTACACAACTATGCACATACATTTTGTATCAAGCAGCAAAATCCCCAACACAATCTCTGCCCTAAGGATGAGACCACATGTTGCAATACCATAAATCTATTATAGATGGAAATTCCTATGATCACAAGGAGCATACACATTTACCTTCTGTTTTGATGTTAGAAATTAAACCTATTTTCAGAGGCTTGGCAAATCCTTTACTTTTAGCTAAGTTTACGCATAGCGGTACCCAAAATGTAAGCGAGTCGCTGAACAATATAATTTGGTGTAGGATCCCCAAAAAAGTGTTTGTTAGGCTAGAGACTCTAAAGTTAGGAATTTATGATGCAGTTTCTGGATACAACAAAGGAAATGTAGCAAAGTGTTTAGTATTTAAGGTCTTAGGCCTAAAACCAGGCAAAAACTGTGTGGCGGCAATGCAGTTCAGTGATGGTGTTCGAGTGAAAAAAGCTGAAAAAGCCCTCGAAGAAATTGCTAAAAAGTGTAGGCAGGCCAATAGCTTGAAAAGAAAGGTCTTAGAGGAAGAATTTGAAGCAGAGGAAGAATTTGAAGCAGATGAAGAAGTGGACAATCCTTCATATGCTCCTCGACAATACTAAAATATAAGTTGCAAGTAGAACTTTTTTCAATTACGATTCTCCGAAAGTTGCATTTTTGAACACTTAGGTACATTTTTCTCAGGAAGTATTAGAGATAATGAGCTGAAATTTTGTACACTTATTTATAGGTTTATACTAAACATTTAGTTAAAAGATTATTTAAAAATAAATTTATTGTCAGTATTAAAGCTTTTTTTTTAAAGATTAATCTTATGATTTGAGGAAACATTAGTTCCCAAAAAATTATTAAAAATCAACTTAGAACATAAAAAACTAGTGTAATTGTGTATGAAGGACCACTGTATATGTGTACCAAATTTCAGCATTGCATCTCTGTAGGTTATTTATTAAAGTGTACCTAAGTTAACATTGTTCTTATATGGGAGGGCGACTCCCCTTCAGTGGCCTACTAGGAGGGACGTACAATTTTCAATATTACACAATTTGTAGGAAATTTGTGCAAATTATATTTATTCGAATTGTGGTAGTTTTTACTATTGGCAATATTTTAGTCATAAAAACAGCTCATTGTTGATTAAATGAAATACTGAGCATTAAGACAGGTATAAGACAGTTATAAAAATACTAGCCTGTTCATACAAAATAAAGCAAACTATGATAGAACCACGATCATGCACATACTCAAAGACGTTGCTCCAGTTTCGCATTGTATTCATATAGTTTTGCATCAGTGAGACTATAAGGATGGTAACTTAACTAACACCGGCTGGCCCTCTGCTTGAATGTCAACACACGACTTCGCACAACAATACAAGGCCGGAATCACTTGAAAGAGAAATTATGTAATTAGTACCCAATACAAAACGGTTCAATAAACAAGTGAAGCTAAATTTGCTGCTAAATTTGTCCATTTATTAATGTTAAACCTAAACTAGCATAATGTTAAACGCATTTTTTCATCTGAGAACGTAATTTACGACCACACAATACTGTTTTTGGACTTGTCCATGGAAAAAATAAAATATTTGCAGATTCAATTTCATTAATTATTACTTATTACAAGGAACACATGTAGTAACTGAAAACTATTTCAATTAATGAACCACAATGATCAATTTTAAACCATAATGTTAAAAAACCATAATGATAAACAATTAACCATAATGATAAAGAATGAACCACAATGATATAGAATGAACCATAATAATAAGCAATGAACCATAATGATAAAGAATGAACCACAATGATATAAAATGAACCATAATGATATAGAATGAACAATAAAGTATAAACTTTAATGATTCATAATGAACCACACTGATAAAGAATTAAACGTAATGATATAGAACGGACTACAATAATATAGAATGAACCACAATTAATTAATTATAATTATAGACACACAATAATTATAAAGAATGAACCACAATATATAGAACGAACCTTAATGATGTAGAATAAACCACCATGATAAAAAATAAACAACAATCATAAAAAATGGTTAATAATGTCATAGAATGAACCCTAATGATATATAATTAACAACAATGGTAAATAATTAACCATATTAATTTAAAATGAACTACAATGGTAAAGAATAAACAACAATGATTAAGAATGAACCATGACATAGCCGTAATGATATAAAATGGACCATGATGATAAAGAATAAACAACAATGATATAGAATTAACAACAAATGATATAGAATTAATCATAAAGATATAGTACAAAACTAATGGTACAGAATGAACCACAATGATAAAGAATGGACCACAATAGCATAGAATGAACTACAATTATAATGATGGACAAACAATGAACCACAATGTGTGTGTGTGTGTGTTATAAAGAATGAACCACAATGATATAAAATGAACCATGATGATAAAGAACGAACCATAATAATACATAACGAACTTCAATGATATAGAATGGACCATAATGATAAAGAATAAACAACAATAATAAAGAATAGAACATAATGATATAGAAAGACCCCTAATGATATAGAATGAACTACAACAGTACAATGATAAATAATGAACCATAATGATACATAGTATGAACTACATTTGTAAAGAATAAACAACAATGATTAAGAATGAACCATGATATAGAATGAACCATAGTTTTATAGAATGTACCATAAATATAAATAAATAACTAATGAGCTTGACTTGTGAGAAAGTAACTTAGATAAATAAAACCTGATCACAAAATCTCACAATAAATACGTTTACTAACCTCCAACGCGTTTTAACGACAATGTCGCCATCCTTAGTGATGCACGGGCTACAGTAACTAAACTGTAACTGATCCACAATAGTTAAAACTGATCGGGGTTGGATCAGTTATAGTTTGGTTACTGTAGCCCGTGCATCACTGAGGATGGCGACATTGTCCTTGAAACGCGTTTGAGGTTATTAAACGTATTTATTGTGAGATTTCATAAATATAAAGATACATTATGAACGATGATGATGCACAATGAACAACAGCGATAAATAATTCACCAAATGGTACAGAATGAACCACAATGATAAAGAATGAACCACAATGATAAAGAATGAACTATAATAATATTATATGAATTATAATATAGAATTAACAATAAAGATAAAGAATGAACCATACCATGGTAACGAATAAACCCTATTAATATAGAATTAACCATGATGATCAAAATAACCATAATACAATAGAATAAACCATATTTAAAAAGAATGTCCCACACAATGAACCATGGTGATATAAATTAATAAAATCATAATGATAAAGAATAAACCAGATTGATAAAGAATGTAACATACTAATGAAGCATAAACATTATGATAAAGAATGAACCATAGTTCTATGCAATGATAATAATATAATGGTAAATAAGTAACATGGAACAATTTTATGTTTGGGCATTTGCGTATAACTGCTACAAGTTTTACTAAACCATATTCAGTCTTAATGTAAACCCAATAAATAATTACTTGTTAAATATAGTAGGCCTATACTTACCATTTCTACAAATGAATCCTCTTCGTGAACCATCTCCGTTAAATCTTCTCAAAAACAATCAAAATACATAAACTCTTGATAATTTGCCGACGTATATTTTATAATTTTACTTTGTTTGAATTTTATAATTTAATAAAAGAATTTACTATTTCCACACCTTTTTGTGTTTACTGATCACTAAACTAGATATAAGCTAGGCTTATATAGACACAAATAATAACTAGGCTTTTATTTTTACAATAAAATGATTTCCTTTATTTCAGGTATTTATAGAGCACAAAATATACAACCTTAGATGTTGTATTATTACAAAATAAACAAAATATATACAAATTATTAACTAAGACTCTAATTTCTCGGGTTAAAAGATCCTGGCCTATTAACTGTGCAATCGGAAAATACAAAATGCTTAAAATTATACAAGGTTACAAATCTACAACTAGGAATATTACAAAAGGTTTTTATAGTTCAAGTTCTCAAAATAGATTGGTCAATTTATTTATTAATTATTGTTTCATTTAATTTGGTTGAATTTAGAATATTGAAGTCACTGTCTAAGTTCAGAATTATAAGATTTGGTCGGATATTACCTTATGGCAAAGTTCACTTCTGTAGTTAGTTTTTTTTTTTTAAAGCTCAGTAAATGTTTCTTATATATTTGATGCTTCCTTCCTGAGTAATATTATTTAAGCTTTCTTCTATGTTAATCAAGTTTAGTTTCTTAAAGGACTTTCACTATTAATTATTATTAACGGTAATATTAACTAAAATACGTCTGGACTGTATCAGACTAGGATAGCTTCTAATCATAATTTTTTTTTAACCATCCCGCTTCTCCATTTTACCAATGCCCCTGCAAGTCTCAATAACAATTGCTTGTAGTAGATTGTCTGTAAAGTGGTTGTGGTCCTTTCACATAGAATATATTATTTCAAAGTTTTCCTTTATATTATGTTATATTTGTCGGAAATATTGATACTTCGTCTTCATAAAAATATTTAATGTTTAATTGTCTTTAAATTGTCCAAAATACGTAATTATCTGTTTTTTTTTCAAAAAAATATATCACTTTTAGAACGTATACTTATGAACAGCTGTCTTACCAATATGTACAAATTCATGTTTCAGACATGCGCAGTATTCTAAATTCCAATCTTTGTCATATATAACCTATTTTATACGTTTCAATATCTATTCACACTTTATAACACTGATTTTAATAAATTGTACATTGTTTCTTAATTTTAACATCTATTATAACTTACTTTACATGATTAAATTTATTTGCTAATAGTATTCTGAGATATAAGTATTTCGAATATATTGGTAGGCTATGCTTAATTTAATTTCCAATGTTTAATTAGGTTTGTATTGTCTTAAGGTAAGTTAAAGTGTTATATTAATATTAAAAGTGTTTATCGTTATTTCCTTATTAAATTAAAAGTTCTAAAATGGATTTACTTGTTTCAAAATAATTTAATGTAGATCGAGTTTTTTTTTAGGTTAAATAGGCTATCTATCTATTTACTTGTTTTTATACCAGGATCCTTATACTTTCTTAGTTTATTTTACAATACATTTGGGACAAAATGTTACAACTTGTTTACCGAAAATAAACAGAAACAGTATTAAAATAATATTTTAAAAGATCCCATACCTGAAAATACTGCAAACTAAAAACTACACAAAATATACAAGCATACAAGTGCAAATTAACATAAAAAGCTATAATAGTAAAATTCGTAAGAGGGGCCGCGGTAACTAAATAACCCCCCCCCCCCCAGTCTCATCCAGCCCCACGGAGTGAGGTCTTACGGCTGAAGATTGTGTCAAACTTGACAGTTTATAAATAAACACTGCCGAGTCACTGACTAGCTGAAACACAAACACATGAAATCAGGGTTTCACTACTAGACTACCTACTTCTAACTACTATGATTCTCCATTGTGTAATCCTTAATTTGTAAAAATAAGGAGTCATATGTATGTTCAAGAATTTCATTTAAAATTTATTTTTTTAAACAAAATTAACTTTATTCATATTCAACCCGAAATTAATATTTTTCTACAAAAAAAAAACTACGAGTATTATGATTTTAATATACAAATATGTAAATCTAAAATCTATGATTATATTCTCTTAGGGTAAACTCAAAATCTTCTAAAAACTTTAAACGTGAAATCAATGTAAAAATATATATATCATAAAATGTAATTAATACAAATTCTACCCCTACCGTTTAAATAATGATGAATTAAGAAACAAATTTAATTCAGCTCAAAATTGAAAGACAAAAGTGAAAATAAAAAAAGGAGAATAATTCTCGAAGAATATATCTAGGTTAGTAACAACGAAACATTCAGCTAAACTTGTTTGAGAACTAAATTAAATAATGAATTATGAGAATAATTTACAAAACTTGGAACACTAACATACACGGACCAAACACTAATAAAACAGTAATAGATACGCACAGAACACTAACAGATACACACGGAACACTAATAAACACCAACGAAACAGTAATAGACACGCACGGAACACTAGTAGATAAGCACAGAACACTAATAAACACTCACGGAACACCACTACTCACGAGCGAACGTTAATAGACCCGCGCGGAGAGGAACATTAATAGACCCGCACGGAACATTAATAGATACGAATGGAACATTAATAATAGACCGCACGAACATTAACAGACCCGCGCTGAGCGGAACATTAATAGACACGCACGGAATATTAATAGATACGAACGGGACATTAATAGACCGCACGAACATTAACAGACCC
>JAGFPH010003906.1:42087-78491 GCA_018207615.1 Philaenus spumarius | reverse complement strand
AAGCTCCCATTGTAAGAAGAAAACCAAGATAATTTATTATTTAGGTAAATCCTTATTATTATTTGAAATTTTAGCACAATGTCGAGGTATTATATCAAAAGTGTTTACCTAAACTTAAATAATATTTGTTTTACCCTTTTTGATGTTTATTATCATATAGCAACCACTTGTAGGCTTCACAATAACTGTTTAAATAACCTTTTCAATGCTGTACTCATACATATTTTAGGTAGGCCTAGCTTGGGCCAATATAAATTTTTCCAACTTGGAAACATATTTCAAACTAGGTGTGTCTGAGTGAGCGCACTCAAATGGGACAAAAGTGAAGTTACTGTTATAAAATTAATGATTTAAACATGTTATAAAATCAATTGTTAGTAATTTGAAAGCTACACATAAGCTAATTATCTTTCTCTGCATTGTAAATGTATTTTAGAATGTTAAACAATATTTAAAATTGAGCTGTGTAGTGGAAATAACCGACTTTGATTGACCGTTTGTTAGGAAATCAGAAATATAATTTTGAGTATAATGTTGTATTATTATTTATATTGAGTCTTCATTTTAGTTAACAAATAATGAAGTTATTTTAAATTTCACTAATAAATAAAGCTGGACCACGTCATATCCAGTAATCACGTCATATGAAAATCCAATAATGAGTTTCAAAATGGCGGCTGTTTGAAAAATTTCATGACACCTTTTTGTAGCCCTTTTGATTCCCTTTCGGATGGTGTAACTGCCAAAACAATCAGATGAAAGATAATAGCTAAGTTAAAGATAATGACAGCAAATATACATACAATATTTCTGTGTTTAATGTGTTGGTATAGGATGCCGGGTTGAATTAACCAATTATTACACATAACTTAACTATTATCCTTCATCCGATTGTTTTGACAGTTACAACCATCCGATAGGGAATAAGGGCTACAAAAAAGGTGTCTTGACATATTTTGTTAAAATCTATGTTTTTTGAGTAATTTAGGTTTGAAATTTTCAAACAGCCACCATTTTGAAACTCATGATTGGATTTAATCGCTTATTTTTCTTGAGATATATTATTGTTAGGTTAAACTTCATGTCAAGTTTTAACTCAATCAGTCAAACCGTTCTCTAGATAAGAATTATTTTGTACAAGCAACAAAATGGTGGATATCCAGAAAACGACGCATTTTCGGGTCTGTGGTTATATGAACTTTTTTTCTTATTTTTACCCATAGAACCATTCCCCGAAGTTTGGCACTTTACTTATGGAACACTCTGTATTGTCCTACACTTGATTCCACGTTCACCGTGCAGTACAGGTCTTACGGGAGAATAGACGTGCTACTACCATTACAACGAACATCACGTTTATTGTCATGCGGGTTGCATGGGAGATGATGTTTTTTAGTTGGCTGGTACAGCTGAGACTGTCGTATGGATAACATGGCTTATGGGCGCTCTGTACTGCACGGTGAACGTGGAATCCAGTGTAGGTGTAGCCTAGTTCCAGCCCATGGATTTTCATGCGGAGGATGTTGCTATTGAACTCTGCACCCAAGCTGTCTTAAAGGCGTTGGAATCATTCACCTTTGAATCAAGGCTAGTTTGGGACTGCTTCAAAGTAGTGAATGAAATGGCTTAAATGGAACCTTTGGGATTCAATCGCTTTAACACTTGCTGTGCCAGTGTGAAGCTCTCTTTATGATATTCGGAAGTACGGTTGTTAGTTCGGAAGAGTTCCATGGTGTAGATCCCAATAACCTTCTTAGCTATATAAGTGGCCTGGGAAGGATGTGAGTGATCACTCAAGGGAAAAATCATACCACAATAGATCCTCTTAACAAGGCCAGGGGGATGTTAGGGGGTCAGAACCCCCCGAAATCCTTTACGTGGATTTTAAAGCTTTTATGGTGTTTTACGTTTTGATTGGTTTTGGAGAAACTAGATGGGCTGTAAAATCGCTTAGGGGGTTGGGGTGCGAAGCATGCAATGCATTTCGTATTGAAAATACTCCCAATACGGAAGTTAGGGTGTGAAGCACGCAATGCATTGTGTATTGAAAATATGGGGGTTGGCGTGCAATGCACTGTGCGTCGGCTGCTTCTCATTACTGTTCAGTGTCAAGCTCACATGTGCGTCCTTAGCAGTGAACGTGTTAAAAGGGTTTAAATTCAAATTCTCGGTCGTGACCTGACCCCCCCCCCCAAAAAAGTTTTCCTGACTACGGCCTTGCCTCTTAAGTCGCAGTGGTGGGGAGCCTATAGACTACTTTATCCCGAAAAAAATTGTGCTTTGAGTATAAGCAGGATCTATGTTGCTCTGACCCACTTAAAGCCTTTAAAATAATGGTACTCTTAACCTTTGTTCTTTTGACATTTCTTCAAAAAACTACCCCACTCCTAAAATATGCCTGTGGGGTCACTGGAACTTAAAAAAACATTTTCCTTACATTCTTTGGTCCAAATTAGCGTAGTTTCTGTTGAATCAAGAGTGTCTTTGTATCCTCTGTATACATTCATTTTACTTTTAATTTAGGCTTCTATAAAAAAATGAATATATTTTGTCACTGTATTTCAATGTTTTAAACAACATATTAAAAAACGCATTTGGATTAAAAAATATTTAATCGCAAAGGTGGAAAAATCCCGTTTTTCTATAGCGGAAAACAAATTGAGGTTAATATAACAAATTAACTTAATTTTATTTCAGATAAAAAAGATTTTGTGTACTTCTTCGTATAACAAGTTTCAGCAGTGTATGCTCCATTATTTTACATTTAATTTGGACATGTTGCCGACAATGGCTGGAAAATCGCAAAGACTAGTAAATATTTTCAAATTTATTGATGTATTCTTTTAATGTGTATGGCGTATCAAAAGCACACAGATTGAAGCGTAACACCATTTTTATAGTTGTAATAACTAACTGTGAATAATATTGGAAGGCAATTAATAAATATTTCAGCGGAACATTGATGGCAGGTGGCAACATGCTGAACAGTCCAACTCCAAGCTCTACTACCTTCACGAGGCGGATATAACTTCAGGAAGTTAAACAGTTATTATGATAAAATATGAGAAGTTTGATCCTTGGGACCATTTTCCCGTGGTATTGATCCCAAGACCCTCTTTAGTTTTGGTCTGGTGGTCTGGTAGTTTAAGTGGTGTGGGAAGGATCTGGGTTGATTACTAAAGTGTAAATCATACTGCAATAGAGCCTGTTGGGTTGCAATTGTAAAAGGTGATATGTAACAGATATTTTAGAAACTAACTACAAAGAACAATCTGTACAACAGAACAGAAGATGGAGGAGCAGAGAGGTTGAGAAGGTAAAGGCATCGTCCAGAATGATCTCCACTTAGATCCTCCAGCACAGTTCTGTTGTTTATGTTAGAAACCAGTTACTGGCGATTGATTTATCTGCACAATGCAATGTAGTAGAGTCCCATACATACATAGAGCCTAAGCTAGATGAAAACGGCTGAAACCAAATTGGAATGAAAGCTGGTTACTTACAGAACTTGTCAGCTCCATTTATACAATTCTATAGAATCATTTTTAATCACTGCTAAACACAAAACACAACTAATTTACACACCATCCATTTTTCCCTTCCTTTGCGTTGCGTTTTGGTTAACGGAAATTGACAACACATTAATCCCAATGGACCTGTGGGAACTATCCAGTTTTGTTTCCTTCACGTTTTGCGGGAAGGAAGCTACCGAACAAGCTTCCAGTGAAACGGATACTGGATCTATCAGAAAGAAGGAAGGAATAGATAAAACAGTTAACAGTCGTGTTATTGCCACCTTCCGGTTGCGTTCATCCGTTTTTCTCCTCCGTTTTCGTTATCTCGAAGGAATTTTAGTTTTTTCTCAAGACGATGCTGTACTAACGGACAGACTGCAGGATGACAAAAAAAAGACAGTTTGTACAACCTATCTCTTCCCTTCCGTTTTTAGAAGAAAACGGAATCGTAACGCGACGGAAGGAAAAAAACGGAAGGTGTAAACCAACACTAAGAAGTAAAGTCAGCGATTTTTTTCCGACAAAGAACACTGAATCGTGGATGCAATGTTCCGCCACCGCCGTATGAACTTAACATCATTTGGTGTTCGACATTTGCCTATTCCGAATTCCTCGGTCCCAATTAGTTCTGAATAGCGGAACTCTACTGTATATAGCAATGTGTATTGCTCCACGCAGACACTGTCATTTGCAACCTATGTCAAAGAGTAAAGCTCATGTTAGCAGTGCTTTTTCCAACGTAAGCCAAGAGGGTATAAAACATAGATCATTAAAACCACAGATTCATGGATGATGAATCTCTCACGTCGTCAATGCTACCTATAGTCTGAGCTACATCTACGCATGTTCACTATTTATTAATTTTACTTCTTAATATTGAAAAGCATCTAATTTGTTTATTATAATTTGTCAATTTATGAGCTTCTAAATTATTTTTAGACATAATATATTTATGTGTAGCCTCCTGGATTGTTAATTCAATGGATATATTAGAAAGGTTAATTACCTTGTATTTCCGTCTGACAATCCATTGTTTTTTATTCCGGCTTAAAACCACACAATGAAACCACCGGTCAATGAAACCATAAATATCCTACAGGAACACCTTAAAAAACATTCGATGCTTAGCACAATAGCAATAAAGGAAATAATCCTGTTACTATCCACAACCCTAAAACAAAACTACTTTGAATCTAATGGCAGTTTTTACACACAGAATGACGGACTGGCTATGGGCTCACAACTTTCGGGAATTCTAGCGGAGATAGTTGTGCATTATTTTGAAGAAACTTACATATTTTCAGAAAAAAAAACAGACATCTGAATAAAATAATTTATTATTATAGATATGTGGACGACACCTTGTGCATGTTTGACGGCACCACAAGACAACTAGATATGATGCACAAATACTTAAATGAATGCTCAAATAATTTAAAATTCACACTAGAGAAAGAAATCGATAAAACCATACATTTTCTAGACCTAGTGATAAGTAACAATAACGGCATCCACAATTTTGATATATACAGGAAACCCACAACTAACGACCAGACCATCCATGCCTCCTCAAATCATCCACAAATACATAAAATGGCCGCATATAAAAGCATGGTCCACCGGCTCTTAAACACACCGCTAAGTCCGGATAACTACAATAGAGAACTTAACATTATTAAACACATAGCCTCTGCAAACGGTTACAATCCCGCAATAGTAGACCGGATAATTAGGAAGAAAAAACAAATCGATAAGCTGCCAAAAAATCTTCTCATGGAAAAAGAGGCAAAAAAAACATATATATCAATTGAATTCGGTAGAAGACTAGAGTTCCGACTCAGGAAAGAGCTCACGAAGCATAATATAGTTTTATCGTACAAAACGACAAACAATTTAACTAACATCCTAGGCCCAAAAAGTAGCTTCCCAATTAACAAAAATAATTTATACGGAATACAGTGGCGGCGCGCAGTCATTTTAACTGGGTGGGCTAGTTGTGACTTTGGCCTAGTAGTATCTGGCTTATTGTGCAAGAGCAATGAACTCTACAGGGTAGCACCTGAACGCGGCGAGCGTCTAAATCCACACCCGTTTCCGGCGCGTCACATACCCTGTCCAATGCGAATGCATAAATACCTTAAATTCTTCCATGTACTTCTGTGATAACTTTTTGATTAAACAAGTGTATCAGGTTAATAACTTTCTTAAAAAAAATATATGCGTGACTATGCCGTTTGTTTGTATGCACAAATAATTCAATTAAAATTAAATTTGTTTAAAATACTAACTAGGATCAAACCTATAGTAAACCCAAGTTTCCACAGTAAATATTATAGTTTTGAAACATAACAGTAGGAGTAGGTAACAAAATACGTAACTAAATAAATATTTATTTTAATTTCAAAAACATACTTTTAAAATCTAATCCTATGCGTACAAGGTACAGCTCTTCTATTTATAAAGTAGCTGTCATAAATAAATCATTAGAGTTAAAACCATGCTGATAATAGTCCACTGCACTTGTATACAAACACCCGCGAATGTCACCAAGGAAGAATGTAACGCTTAGTCACTGCACGTAGACTGTCTCGGGCTCGGGGCTAAGCCCGAGAGACACTTACATTGAACATATGGGAGCCGGCAGGGAGGGGGTACTGTCTGCGTGACGTCAACCATCATTGACGCTAAGCTACATGCTGTATCGCCAGGGCTAGTTTGAAATCAGCCCCGGCCGCCTCATTTCTACTCTCATTCGCCGCGCAAACATGCTTTTGCCTTACATATTCACGCGCTGTTTTCATATTAATTCAGTGTTTATTTTAATGAACTAATATTTTCTTTTTCTGAATTATTGGTGGGGCTCAGCCCCACCTGCCCTTATGGACGCGCCGCCACTGCCGGAATATACAAATTAAGATGCACAGACTGTGATAAATTCTACATCGGCCAAACGGAACGATCTTTCATCACTCGCTTTAAAGAACACGCACCACAACATACAAAAATTGAGATCAAATCCCATTTCGCACAACACCTTATAGATTACGACCACAAATACACTTCCATAGACCTAAACCTTGAAATACTTCAAATCTGTAAGAAGGGCCGATTAATGTCATCACTCAAGGAATTCGAGATATACGCCGCAACAAAAAATCAGAGCCAAAATTTATTGAATGACAAGATAAACTTCAGTTCTAATGAATTGTTTAACACAGTCATCCAACTAAAGGAAGGAACCCTACCGCACGAGCCATAGGTCGCCACACACATACTTCAGTAGTCATCAAAAACCGGCAGGTATACAACGTGTTCTGCTACGTAGCTAAATTTAAAATACTATATTATTAAACCGTGATATTCGTGAATTTGTACAAACATGTTTGTGTAATCGTTGTGTTTGTAATGTGAAATTTGTGATAAATGTATTAATTTATTTTGTGAACGTTAAATGCCAGTGATGACAACGCCTCAGAACGGCGGAAATAAAACAACATTTTTTAACATGATGGACAAGGATCCGACGATGACGGTTTAACCATAGAAACTAGTCATTTTAAGCAGGAAGAAAAAACATTGGATTGTCAGACGGAAATACAAGGTAATTAACCTTTCTAATATATTTATTCTAAATTATTTTTCAGGTTCAAATATAGATGACACGAGTAATTGCTGGTGTAAGCTTGTAACGTTTTGCGTTACAAAAATAAAATATAGCTTCTTTTGCTTTTCAGCCCCACTTTGGGAAAGCCATTTTGTACCGTTATGCGTTACAAATAAAAAATATAGCTTCTGCTTACAAATAAAAAAATAATAAATATATAACTTGAGTTGATTTGCAAGACTCTATTTTTAGTTTTAATCTATCTCGGGTAGTGAATTCAATGACCTGATTGATATAAGGTGAAAAGGATCAGATTAGGCCAAACAAAGTAGACGATTTAGAAATTACCTTTGACATTTATTAATACGATCATAAAATATACGACAAAGAAAAATAAATTCAAATACATACAAATTATAGATTATAAGTTTAAAGAGAGCTATTAATTTATTAAAAAAAAGAATTTTAAGTGCACTGTACTTACAATAAGCAGACCACAAACTTATTAATTTAAAAAAATACCCACTCGCACGCGCAAAAACTTTCGTAGCCTAGTTCATGTTCGTGTCCGATTTACTGTCACATTAATTTAAGCGATCGCACTATACAGCAATTGACTATGAGATACTACATTGTACTTGTAGATCAAATAATAAATGTTACATTAAAACTGTTAACAATGCGCAGCGCGCAACACTTTAAGCATCCTTACAGCTTGGACTCTGGTTGACAAGGAAAATAATAAATGTTACATAATTAAACTTTTTAACAATGCGCAGCGCGCAACACTTCCAGCGACGTTCACTGCGACGTCTCTAGTTGACGAGTGACTTTAGCGTCTTTCTCCACCGCTCATTCAGCCGGCGTCCATTCCCCTTCCACCAATCAGAAAACGTCTGATCCTATAGATGTTCAAAGTTGCGTCAGTCTTTGGGATGCTAACTACGCGTTCTTTCTGTGGATCTTGCGTGTGAATGCACGTAGGCCGTTTCTCCAGGAATTGGCTTGCAGGTGTTCGCTTATCTCGTCTAGACTTTTGGACGTTGTTTTTCTAACTGCGTCTTGAAACTCGTATGATTTCCGCGTCTTGGCATTAGTACATAGACTGTCTATCTTCTTAAACTCTACTTTTAAATTTAAAATAATTGATCTAAAAAATTGTCTGCCCTTTATTTTTATTCTACGGTACTGAAATGTACTTTAAAATTGTCTGCCTTTTTATTTTTATTTCCTTTACTTTAAAATGCTTCTAATTATTAAGCTCTCTTTCTAAAAAACATTTGTAATATAATTTAAGTTAAATTCAAAAATAAAAATGCTCTCTTTCTAAAATTGACTTATGGTCCTATTATATATTATTTTATACTTTGGGAAGTTGGAGATCTTACAAGCTATGTTCCACAAAAGAATTATCACACAAAACGAACATAACGGTTGAATATCTAATTGTAATGACACATGATTTTAAATAGGTTTCATCAGAATTAACTAGAAATACTAACTTTAGAGACTTACATTAGTTTTAACGGACAAATGAAAAAAAACAGTCTGTTAGAATCCCACACTGTTTATTTTACTACCACCAGTTTCAATCATTCAAACCATAACAAGTGAACTAAACAACTTCTTCTTGAGTTGAGTAGTTCTCGTGTTAATGATCAGGAAAGATAGAAACCGTTGCGTTGGTGGTGAAATAAACCGCGTGTGTTTCATTTAATCACCCCATTCTGTTCAACACAGTTAACCCTCGAACCGGCAGACGGTACATAATGTACCGTCACTCCAACACATTTGTAACGAGTGATTGTATTGAATATTTGACCCACTAAAAATCTTCCAATCTCAAAAAGACAAACACCATTGCAAAGGTAATGTTTCAAAGTTTAATTTTTGTATTTACAATTTCTTTCTAAAACGTATATTTACGTACGTAATCATCGTTGCAGTTTATTAGTTTTCTACAAATCAATCGGCGCCCGAAATTTCATACAAAACATAACGAAATAACTCAACTTTCGTCAATCTCTAAAGTCCGCCCAGTAGGTTGTCTTAGTTAAACCTATGTATCGATGGATTCATCACAATTTCCCCTATCCAAAACTTTCATCCAATCAAAAATCGGACAAATAGTTCTGAAGTTGTAAGGGGTTTTGTAGACCCTTGCAATTAGTCAGTTTTCCAACCAATAAACAGCGTTATTTATTTCACGTGATATCTGTGTGACCTCAAACGTTTTTTAGAGATATTTGGTATCTTTGTGAACATAATGCTTCAAGCTAACTTTCCCTGTAAACCAAATATGCTATATTTGAACAGTTTATTGTGTAGAACCGTGGGAAAGTGACTGCTAATACGGTCTCATATAAGGTTTAAATATGAACCCTAACGGACTTTTATAACATGGGTAGACATAGGAGTTTGCGTGTGCATCCTGTATAGCGTGAACGGCCAAGAGATTCCTACATTTTTTCTCACTTTTGTTATTCAAATAATTCTAAGGTAAAAACTTTTATGAAAAAATAATTTACAAGTATACAGTTCAGTTCTTTGATTTATTCTCTACACTTTTTTATAATAATATTTCATTTTTGGGCAAAACATATATTAGTAAATTACGTTTCTAACTTGGCATACTTTTGATAGCAGACTTGTAGTACAAACATAAAAACTCATGTTTTCAAAATAAGAAATTTTAAAATGATAAATGTTTTTATACAGTTCTATTTAGAACTAAATTACGAAACTTTTGTACATTTATAGAAAAAATTACAAAAAAAGTTGACTAATTTTTATGTAGACTTAAAGTTGAACTTTTATTTTTCGTAACTGAACATTTTTCGTTTCTTGAGCTAATAACTTTGTAAATTTTACATCTATCATTTTTTACTGGCATATATAAATTTTTTGAACCCTTTTCTACAAAAAAGCTATGAAACACTTTTGGATTGGGGTTCATTTACTATTTTTGGCGAATTTTTGAATAAATGCTTGCACACGCCAAAAAATCCATTTTCGTTAAAGCTGCCGGTTCTAGGGTTAAAGCCTAAAATTTCAAAATTACAAGTAGTTACAAGTTTTTTTCCATTCGTTACACCACGTAAGCTCGGGAAGAGCAGCTACGGAAACAAGTAGATCTTGGAAATGAACAAATCTGGTTCACGGACGGGTCAAAAACCAGACAAAGGTACGGGAGCCGGAATGTACATGCACAAAGGACCCTACACACAGAAAAGATACTCAGTGTCGCTGGGGCTCTACTCTACGGTCTTCCAAACGGAGGTTTAACAATACTTGCATGTGTAAAACGAATACTGGACTAAGAAAGTATGAGTACAGATGTTGCGATATGTTCTGTTAGTCGGGCAGCTATAAAAGCCACTAAAGCTTCAAGAACAACATCAAAGCTGGTCTGGGAATGCCAGTTACTGCTGGACCAGGTGTCAAGCAGTAGTCAAGGAAGACTTGTTTGGGTCCCTGGACATGAAGGAGTAGAAGGGAATGTAATAGCAGACAGACTGGCTAAAAGAGGAGCAGAAACTACACCGATGGGCCCAGAACCAATGATAGGAATATCAAGAGCCTAAGGGAAAGAAAGTGTAAGAAAAAATGTTCAACAGAACACTTGCTCAGATGGAGAGAGACGGCAAAAGGTCAGAGACAGGCACTCAATTTCATTGATGGAAAAATTTGTTAAATGATTAAAATCTTATTCATTAAGTGACTGAAAGCAAGTAATGGTCTCTTAAACCATATTATAGTAAATTAGCATTTACTCTTAATGAATAAAAATTAGTTTAATTAAAATATTAATTTGACAACACGACATCTAAGCAGAACACTGCTGCGTCTTGGCAGGCCGGAAGTAAGGTTGTCGGTCTACTGACAGGACACCTCCAGCTGATGGGACTGGAGAACAACCCATTATATCGAAGGTGTGGAGTGAAGGAGGAAACTTCTTTCCCTGTTTTATGCAAATGTGATGCCCTCGCATGAATGAGGCAGAAATATTTTGGACAAGGATACCCTGACACCAGTTATACACGAGAGGAAGGCCCCCATGGACTCCTTCGTTTTGCAAAAAAGGCGGGTTTGATGTGAACTGCTGCCTGGACATGAGGCACAGAGGACCTCTTGGTTTAGGTGCAGTGGGTCCTGGTGGCAGTGTTCTCCAAACAATACAATTAAAAAAAATTCTATTATTCATTATAACTCGACGAACTGTTTATTTTAGGTATTTTAGCCTCCGGAAAAGGGTGTACGAATAATAATTTAGGTACGTACTTTTAAAAAACGTCAGTTCGTATTCCTTATTCCTTTTATTTGTGGATGACCGGTTTCGATCTCTTATTCAGACCATTATCAAATCTTACTTTATATGAAAGTTCCGTTCAGCTGAACATAGTTAAAATATTAGTTACTGGTTTATATACTGTGTTCCACTTGCAATGATTTTTATATTGGACAGACGGGAAGTTTATTTGTGACATGGTTTCGTGAGCATGTCCCTAAAGCCAGGGCCCTACTACAGAAATCGAGTTTTGCCCAACATATTATTGATAAGAACCACATGTTTAATAGCACTGACGAGAATATGGATTTCTTGCATTTCTGCCATAAAAACTGCAAATGGACACTCTTGAAGGATACGGACATATAGAAAGCCTTAAAAAATACACCTAATAATGTCTTCTCAAGCTTTTATCAGGAAATCATTATTTAGTCAATTAAATATAAAAGGGCGAGTCAATTAAAACCATACTTTTGTTCGACCCCTCAGACAATGCGGCTATACTAGTCCGGTAATGCGATATTTTGCCAAAATAAAATGATAAACAAAAATTTTATTCGAACCCCATATTTAACCTTTTAAATAAATATTCTGTGAACACAGACATGTCGACATAAGGAGAAAGGCGGGGAAAATAAACTGATAATGTCTAAGTCTATCCAAACTCTCGGACAGGCAGTGTAGGGCACGTATTTTACGGATTCACAAGCGAGTGACAATATGACTTTTTTAAATGTTTTGTGATGTGTTTTGTGTTCGTGTAAGTGTTGTGTGAAATATTTTAACGATGAACAGCTGATTGGAACTTTTATATAGTGTAAGATTTGCTAATGTTCTGAATAAGAGATTGAAACTGGTCATCCACAAATAAAAGGAATAAGGAATACGAACTGACATTTTTTTAAATGTACTGTTTATGCTTCACTTGGTAACATTATATATGACATTGAAACACTTTTTCTTACATACTTCTGATTTCTAACGATAAAATTTTGAAATAAATGATGAAATTTTGCCAAGATACAGACACGTTTCTGCTCTCTTCCAAGCTTCTAGTAACTCTGGCGTTTCTTTTTTATAGAATTAAATTATGATGGTGTAGTTCCTTATGTTCTATTGTCTGGCCTTCTAATTCCATAGTAAACTTTGGTTTGTTTTAATTGTTTGCCAGTCAATATTGGTATATTTTTAATAACTATAAGTAGCATTATACAATTTTGAAAATAAATATTTGGTTAATTATTATTCCACCACGTCTTATTTTACCTTTATCAAAATTCTTCTTAAATATATTTTTTTGTTTTATTTACTTTTTGTTATTCATGAAATCTATATATATAAAATCCAAGTACCACTCACTGACTCACTCATCACAAAATTTCAAAAACCACCAAACGGATTGGAATGAAATTTGGTATGTAGCTTCCTCTAAGCCTTAGGTGCTCGCTAAGAAACGTTTTCAAAAATTCAAAATTTTAGGGGTTTATGGGTGGGTCAAAGTTACTAAAATGCCCAAAAGAAATACATAGTATAATATATTTATTGATATACTTTTTTGGTTAATATACATTTAATTTTGATTTGTCTATCAGAGCAAAGCCGGATTGGACCAGCTAGTCATATAAGTAGCAACTATACTCTGCTCCCCTTGTCTTCATTAATCTAAATTTATGTCTGTGATACACGTTTAATATTTTTGCTTGGCAACACCGTGTCTGATGTAGTTTCTAAAAACTATAAACATTGATATTGTTGTTGTGCTATATATTTGTGTTAGAAGTGTTGTTAGGTCTCACTGATTATCCTTTCATTAATGAAGGAAAAATTTACTACCGACCTAATGTAATTAGAAGCAGGAATGCCCCCCCCCCCCCCCAAACCTGCCTGTGGGTTACCTCCCAAATATTTCACCCACTAAAAATCATCCAATCTCAATAAAACAAAAACGATTGGAAAGGAATTGTTTCAAACTTTAATTTTTGTATTTACAAATGTTTTGTAATTATACATTTACATATGTAATCACTGTTTTAAAATTGCAGTTGTCTAAACAGCTAACGGCACGCAAGAAAACTAAGAGAAATGACGTAGGCCTACAACGTGCACCTTTTCTAAGGCCCATAACCGTTAGATAAACCGGTTTTGAAATAATTATAAGGACACCTTTGGATTCGTAAAGGTTTGAACTTTCTAAAACTGACTTGTAATCAGTCATCACTTTTTCGTTTTTTTATAGAGTCTCTGGAAACCCTTGCAATTGGACAGTTTTCAACCAATGAGAAAGCACATTTTACAATCGAAATTAATGTCATGAATCGATATATTCGTATTAAGATCTTGATATCGATTTGAAGAGGACATTCTATATTTTCGTTTGATTTAAGGTAACTTGATTTTTTAGTGTTTGTAGGCTATTCGGATATTTTCGGGGGGGAATAATCGGACATTTCACTGATACTCTTCAACATCCCAGGCGGCAGGCGCGTTGGCCGTTTTAGTTTAGCATGGTAGTCAGAGTCTGGGATTGTATACTACACTTCAGTGAGAGGTTTGTGTTATTTGTTGTATTAATGGGAGATTTTTACACAATAGAAACATTAGATTATTTCCTAATTTCATGGTTTGAGGGGGGGGGGTGTTCAAATCTTCATATTTTATATTCATTTTAATAAGGAACATATGAAAATTCACCCCAAACTGTGAAAAAAACCCCAAAAATGTATTCCTCCCCAAAAAATTCTGATGTGCCATCAAACCCTACTGTGGGCATCCCTGATTAGTAGTAAAAAAGAATAGACGACTGCACCTATCAGGAACCAAATGGGTTTCTAATTGAAGTTGAAGTCTTCCTACTTCTTTGTTTGTCACATGACTTCTTTTTTCCCTAACTTATGACCCGTTTCAGAGATTTACTCCATCTTCAGATAGTTATCACATTTTCAAGTTTGTCAACACATTTTTAATAACACACAAACACGTATTAATTTATAGACAACACATAGAGAGCTCACTGTATGGTGGTCCAAAGACAACTGTTTTAAAACGTTTTGACGAACTTGAAAAAGGGATAACTTTCTCAGATGGAGTAAATCTCCAAAACGAGATGGACAAAAAAGTATGTTAACCCTCTCCATGGTATTCCGTAGTAACTCGTGGCGATTTATTTTTTCCACTCACTGGCTTTCAGTACTAATCCGTAGCAGAACTTTAAATGTGTATAACTTCGCCATCTGTGTGAATATTTTAAAACTAACTTCAGAAACGTGTTCAGAGAACATTTTTACAATACAGTTGTATTTGATTTTTAATTTCTTCCAGCTGTTAACGGTTTTAGATCTGTGTTTATAATCATCTGTAGCACAACTTTTGTAAACCAAGAGTCACGTAAAACATGGCTAGACTAAATTTATAATACATGGTTAATTTTTTTATTTATTAAATATAGTTTTGTAGTAATTGAACACAAATAAAACAGACAGTTTATGGCCTAACAAATATAGAGTGTCTCCTAACATTTTTGTAAAAGTTATAACTGTGAGTAAACTTATTTAAAAAAATTTTTTTATTTGGACTTAAAAAAAAAATTCAGTGCTGCATTAGGTAAGTAAATATACAAATTTTGTATATATAAATATAATATTAAGATATGGTAAAAATTTCATGTATATTGAATAAGTAGTTAATTAGTTATCGTAGTTTGAATATAAGTGACAAATTTGGACATTTAAGAGGTCTGGTATGAGGCACTTGGTGTCAATTATGAATACGAGGGAAAGGGTTAACTTAAATTGTTATTCCTGTAAGTTGGATGCAGTGGCGGCTCGTGCTTAGTTCACTGGTTCAGTGAAACTCCAAGCAAATTGTGTTAATAACATAATATTTTAACAATTATAAATATTTAGTACTTGGTTTCATAAATCTAACAATATAGAGTGAAAAGTTGTTAAAATACGATAGAGAGTTACATCGCACAGCTCTACTACATCGTTTTCAGCTGCCAGGTTCAATTCAAAGAATGAACCTCCTGGCCTAGGCGAGGGGTACAGGGGAACAGCGGGGGAATAGCGTTTCTAGCATTGCTTTTCGCTGCACGCTAAATGCAGCGACTCCCGACTCCTTCCGAAGATAGCCGAAGCTGCAGTTCACAACTAACTTTGTTATGGTGTTTGTAGTTGGTTTGTTTACTTCTTTGATTTATAGGTTATGTCAGTTATGCATTCTATGAAGTTCATGGGTTAAGTTTGTGTTAGTGTGAACATATTTTTATTATTAATAAATAATATTATTGCAGTTCAGTGTTGTTATTAGCGTTGTGTTAAGGAGAATGAACATCGTTACATCTTTGCTAAGGGTAACTTTTCTTCTTTACCTCTTGGAAAAAGTGTGCTATTAAAGTGTACAGGTCACTTCATATTATTATTAAAGTGTTACTTCATTATTTAATTTATGAGTAACTTTATGAACTAAAAACTTAATTAAACTAATGAATAAAGTATAGGCTACTATGTAAGACAACATTGTTCTCAATTTTCCATTTATAATAATTAATATGTATATGGTACTCAAATCTATCATGAAAAGTATAACCTGATTTATCTCATTGCATGTTTAGAAATTTGCAGGACCCCCCCCCCATGGGGAATTTATGTGGAATAGATTTGAACCCCCAAGGTAATAATTCACCAGCCGCCATTGGTTGGATGCTAAGTACAACATGAATCTTGCAATTGAAGTTTTTAAAACCTTAGTTTTAGTTGTTAAATAATTTAAAAAAATGATAGTATGTTGATTGCTTTTCCAAATATTTGGGAGAAAAATGCTGCTGTTTGCTGTGAAATATACACGGTCACAAAGGTACTGTCAAACTGCTCAAATTGACAGACAGTGCTTGGCATAAGTGGCAAACTACTCAATTGGCAATTCTACTTGTATTGAATATTTCACCCACTAAAAATTATCTAATCGCAATAAAACAAAAACCATTGGAAATGAAATGATTTAAACTTTAATTTGTGTATTTACAAATTTGTTCTCAAGCATATATTTACATATCTAATCATCGTTTTAAAATTGTAGTTTTATAAAAAGCTAATGCCGTGCGAGAAAACACAAAGAAATTACTAAACTTTGTCACTTCTTTAAGGCTCAATATCGTTCGACAGAACCGTTTTGAAAATAATATAAAAATACCTTTGGATTTGTCAAGATTTTAACTTTCTAAAACTGCCTTCCAATACGTCTTCAATCTTATAGTTTCGAAAATATAAAGTTGTCTATAAACCCTTGTAATTGGACAGTTTTCAACTAATGAGAAAGCATATTTTGCAATCGATATATCTGTTACAATTCGATATATTTGTAGACATATGTTTATGTCGATTTGTACAGAAAACTTCAATCTTTCATTTCGTGTCAAGTAAACCACATTCACTGTTACGATTTCATTCGTACAGTTGTGTGAAATACAGCCATTTGTTGAATTCAATAAGCACATTTCCCATGGTCTCGCTGTGCGTTGTCCAAATGTCTAGGCTGGCAGGATGTGTCATGAGATGTTTTATTCGTTTCATCTAATTTTGTGATACAAGTAAAACTAAGTGAAATACGTTTATAAAATAAGAATTTACAAGTATATAGTTCAATGATTTATTCTCTATACTTTCTTATAATAATATATCATTTTTGGGCAAAGGATATATTCCTAAATTACTATTCAACCGAGGCCTGGTTTTGTTAGCAGTCTTGTAGTAGGAACATAAAAACTGATGTTTCAAAAAAATTATTTTGAAATTGATATACAGTATATTTTTATACGCTTCTATTTAGAACTAAATTACAAAACTTTTGTACATTTTGAAAAAATTACAAAAAATGTTTACTACTTTTTATGTAGGCCTAAAGTTGAACGTTTTCCTTTCGTTACTGAATATTTTTTGTTTCTTGAGCTAATAACTTTGTAAATTTTACATCAATCAATTTTTTACTGGCATATATGAATTCTTTGAACCTTTCTCTACAAAAAAGCTATGGAACACTTTTGGATTGGAGTATAACTACTATATTCGGCGAATTTTTGAAAAAATGCTTGCAACACGCACCGAAATGGCTTGGCATTACAAAAATTTAACTACGACAACGTATTTATTTGCAAATGTTTATGAAGTGTACTTGAGCACTATCTCTTACCTGACAAGATGAAATAAGGTTTGGTTGGACGGAAGAAGCACTATTTAAGACCAATATATCTCACACAGACTGGAAAGCCTAGGGATCAAGAAAGGTAGGAAGACTTGATCAAACATGGAAAAAGGCGTGGAATAATTTTTTTAAACATCAAAGTCGTAGCACAAAACAGAGTCCTCCGGTGAGCTTTATTTGAAGCCCTACACTCCTAGTAGGAAATTTTCTTTTCTTAGAAGTATAAGTAACTAGCTGGCTTTGCACGGATAGACAAATCAAAGTTAAATGTATATTAACAAAAAATATATTATATCAATAAATATATTACACTATGTATTTCTTATGGGGATTTTTGGTAACTTTGACCCCCCCAAACCTCCCCTAAAATTTAGATTTTTTTAAAAACCCTTTCTTAGCGAGCACCTAGGGCCCTAGAGGAAGCTACATAATAAATTTCATTCCAATCCGTTCGGTGTTTCTTTTTAGTAACTTTGACCCCCCAAACACCCCTAAAATTTCGAATTTTTTAAAACCCTTTCTTAGCGAGTACCTAGGGCCTAGAGGAAGCTACATACCAAATTTCATTCCAATATGTTCGATGGTTTTTTGTAGTAACTTTAATCCCCCAAACCTCCCCTAAAATTTCGAATTTTTTTAAAAACTTTCTTTGCGAGCACCTATGGCCCTAGGGAAAGCTACATACCAAATTTCATTCAAATCCGTTCAATGGTTTTAGAGAAATAGTGATTTTGTAACTTTGACCCCCCAAAAATTTTGAATTTTCGGAAACCCTTTCTTAGCACGCGTCTAGAGCCTATAAAGAGTATTAGTGCCAAATTTCATGTTTGTAGGCCTCGTGGTTTTGGAGAAACTGTGATGAGTCAATGAGATTTGGCTTTTATAAGTATAGATTATAATTTTAAAAAGAATAAACGTTAATAATACATTCCCAGTTACTGTGCGGCATTGAGTGTTGTGATGAAGCACTGATCACAACCATACATCTTGACTCAAAAACGTTTTGTCCTAATTATTTCCTTTAGTAAATAAAACAAAAATAAACACTTTTATGAAAAGCATTTGGAATAACACATATCCCTCATATTACTATTACACCATATCATCTATATAGGATTCGACTTAACTATTTAAAAATCGTTTATCATGTCCACAAGTATTTCTATTAAATTGTGCTTAGGGTGTGCATTATGTTACATAATAGGGGCACACACACACACACGTTGTAAGGACATAAAATATATAACTTATAATCGAGATTAATATTAATTTAAAAACTTCACAAGAGTTTCCTCTAGAGTGAAGAATTCATAAGTAACAGTGTGGGATGTCGACTTACTGGTGGTGAAGCTATATATTCGTCTGTAGGCTCGTCTATGTAGAGGTTGAAATGATTGTCTTCGCCCCTTAACAAACAAATACAATCTAAGTATTACTTATAAAATAGAAAGAAAAACCTGCTTAAAATAGATTAACTGCTTAGGTATGTTTGGCAACTTTCAAAATAAAATAAAAGGATATACTTTTCTTGTCATAAAAAATATTCTCAACTTAATAATAACCAAGGGGTTTTGAACTGTCAGACTGTCTTAAAAATGTTCAATTCTAAAAGGCATTTTGTTCAAACAAAAGTCAGGTGCCATATTAATTTTTTATTTTTAAATAAAGGAAACAAAAATAACTATATCAGTTTGGAACAATTTTTATAATTTTCTTAGTAGAGTTTTAGTGGTTGAAAGGAAAACACCGATATTGTAAAACACGTTAAAATCGCCTATGTGAAATTTTTTTACAAATTTTGAGCATTGACCATGCCAGCAAGCTAGGCCAAATCACCTAATTATCATCTCTGGTTAGATTTCGGTAGCCATATTTAATATTCACTTTGTTAAGTCAATTAGTCATTATTATTATTCTTTCCCTATAAGTCTAGTTCACTTTTCATTTTCCCTTATAAATCGGATAAATTGTATCTTGTTTATGATTTCAAAACAGAAAACTTAATGTATTGAAAGTGTCAGCTGTGTTTCTGTGTTCTATTTATTAAGCTTGAACCAGCCCAGTGTGCAAAGTTGTGAATCAATATGTGTTTTTGTGTACAAATGTATGGAATTGGCTCTTTAATGACGGTAGTTGAATCATTCTTTCAAATGTCGCGTGTTTCTAAACACAGCAATGTACTGCTTTGAAAAAATCATCCTGTTTCATGACACCCACACTAAATGATTCACAAAATAGCGAAAATGCATCAAAATCCTTTCAAAAGTTTTCAAAATTACCGGACAGACAGATAATAACTACTTAATCATTTTAGTCTGTAAAGAAATGATTATGTTAGCAAAGAATAAATTAAATTATTGGTGTCGCAAAACAAACTGTTTGGTCGAAATAAACCAAACTTTGATTAAATTATTCTAAAAATACAAAGATAATAATGGAACACAATATCATGATAGGCTTGTGACCTTACAGTGGAGCATTGATGGCTCGAACCTCAATAACTGGAATTTTGCCATTCCCCTTTACAATTTTCCATCTTTAAGACAAATATTTTAAAGAAATTTGATTGGTGTTCAGGGCGAATCAATAAACCTCTATAACTCAAAGTTTAGGGTAGTCATGTAGTGTGAGATAACTAAATTGTTCACAACGTGTGTATGTGCCTACCGTTCTTTACTTTACTTTTTGTTAAAGCGATTGTGGAATAGTTTTGCTGCGCACAGGATATATCTGTGAAACTATATTAGTGTAGAGGAAAAACAAACCATAATATCGCTTCATACGATGGAAGTTAGAACTTGTGTTTATTCAATGGAAAAAGAAATTCTTTATACCTCAAAGTGAATTTCTGTTTAGGTTTTTCTGTTTTATGTCTTTCCATTATACCGGTCAGTCTAATGGAGACGGGAAGAGTACAGCACCGGTAAATTGTTAGTCAAACTAGGTTTAGCCTTGGTTCCAATTGTAGCAGACAGGAATAACGCCTTTAGGCTCTATGCCAGCCTGCTTCCTCAGTTTGATTGAGTTTTTTGCATTCAAAACTGAGAAAAAGTAACAGAAAAATGTTTTTTATTACTTTTTATATTTAAACAAATATTAATATAGTAGGACGGACTGGAGTATTTATCAGACTGGAGCATCCAGTGTTGCCTAGTCCTAGCGCCAACGTTCATTCATCTATGTTTCTTAGTTGCGCGATCAGACAACAGCACAAAAATTCCCACCCACCTTATTCCGTGCTCGCGATATTAGGCTAAAGTATCCGTTAAACTTTGCGAAGGGTTAAAACCCGTAGATGAAGGTACCAAGTAGAAAAGTGAAATTTCAAAAGACTTTGGAGTAAACTCTTCCTTAAATGAATGAAGCAGTGTCATGATAAGAATATTTCGATTTGAGGACAGATATACTCAGAACATACCGCGGCAGTGAACAAAGCAAAACTCATTCAACTTTGTAATTTTTTCCTTAGTAACTTGAACCAAGTTCCAAGTTATAGTAGTTCCCTTGAGATTTGCGTTATTAAGGTTTGTATAGATGGATAAGGTACTTACAAATCATTCATAATTTGTTCCAGATCACTAGGATTAATAAAATCACTTTCCTGGCAGATAGGGTACCCTGGTTCCATTCTGAAAACAAAGTTTTATAGGTTAGTTCAGTGATTAAGAACAAAGTGAAACACTAGGCGAGATCAATAAAATTATTCTGTTTTTAAAATAGATTTTATTGGTGGATTGTTTGTATTTTCACTTGCGTTGTGCAAAATATAATACTCACTGTTTTGAGAGTATGAGTCACCTTTCTTTTTTAATTTTAAGTTCTTACTCGAAAACAAGAGTCTATATTTTCTCTAAAAGGTCCAGTATTATAATTGTATACTCAAATTATGGCAAATATGAATTTGTATTTCTCCTGTATTTATTCTTTAAGTTTAAATTTATTTCATATCCAATTTAGAGGAGGGTGTGACAAGTACTTTAGGATGTACATAAAAATTATTTTTTTATTTTCCCTGACCTGTTTACAATTTTCCAGACTTAAAATGTGCAGCTATTACATTTATTCATTGCATTATATTTGACAAGGAAAATAGAAACACAGTCTTCACCTTCGCACTTGCTTTTTTCTTCATATTTTGTGCAGTTATTGATTTATTGAAAAATAAAAGTACATAATAACTTTGTCTATCCAGCCCTTGTTGATCTGGATCATTGGATAATCCAGATCAGATTTGTAGACATTTTTTTAAAACTTTTAACTACTATTGCAGGAATGTACCTATAAGTACGCCAAATATTCTATGTAGAGTTCCTGCATAGATTGCACAATTTATGGTAATTGTATATTATAGGAAAATGATTTTTTGAAAGCTTTGCTAGAATGTCAATGGGAGGATTGACTAGGAGAGAGCATTGACCTGGACTAAGAACCTACCTAATACCTGCCTACTGTTTTCAGACAGCACTTGTCATTTTATTTATTGCCTATATAGTCAACTGGATTGTTTTTTTATCAAAGTGTTTGGAAGTGTATTACAGTGTAAGTACAAGTTTAAAATGGCAACAAAGTAAAAGAAGGTTATGGTTTAATTGGATAAATAGTTTTTGAGTAAAATTTGTGCCTACTGTACTTTAGTTTTGAAGCTTATCCATGAAGTAATGTACAGAATGGCCAAACTTTCTAATTTAATTTAGGCCTAATGCTCAATATAAGCTTTTTAAAATGTTCAGTACGGTACCGTATCTTTCATTTATCAAATATAATATTGAAATTTATTTGGTTAAGAAGAGGCACTGTTAAATTACAAACAAACTTATTGAAATAAATCACTCTTACTCTGTGATAATCCTGTTAGGTTTCTCCAAATCTGTTGGGTTCATGGTTGACACTTTTATAAAACCACAGATTTATTACGTGCAATTGTAATAAAACTGTTTTTGAACTAACACTATGAACACAATTTCTACCCTTGTGATAGGCCTTGGATCCAGGCTTACTTCCAAAGTCCAAGCTCAGTGGGCCTAGTGTTGTATAACAAACAGAGTGGGGGGGAGGGGATATAAAGTATTTACCTACCTGTCATTCACAATTAGATAAAGATTAAAATTATGGCTCAAAAGCAAACAAATGTTTTGTCACAAATCACGTTGATCTTTAACCCTACTCATATTCTCATTGATTCCTTGGCTTTTTGTAGAAATAGTTAAACAGTTTACTCAATTTAATATTGACCATCAAATTATAGACTTTGCGATGTTGTGGGGGCTAAAGGCACATAGGCTACAGACTGTCAAAAAAATAATTACAGCAATGTAGGCCTACTTAATCAAATAGGAATATAATTTACAAAGCAATAGCAAATTACTTAAGGCTATTACTATTCCCTTGTATGTTAGAATATGACCTTGCAATTTGGGGAGGAGCATACTTCAAAACAGTATACCCAGTAATAACACTGCGGATGAACTTTATTCGTATAATCTATACTTATAAAAGCCAAATACCATTGACTCATCACAGTTTCTCCAAAACCACGAGGCCTACAAACATGAAATTTGGCACTAATATTCTTTATAGACTCTAGACGCGCACTAAGAAAGGGTTTCCGAAAATTCAAAATTTTAGAGGAGGTTTTAGGGGGTCAAAGTTACTAAATCACGATTTATGAAAACCTACCGAACGGATTGGAATGCAATTTGGTATGTAGCTTCCTCTAGGGCCATAAATGCTTGCTAAGAAAGGGTTTTAAAAAATTTGAAATTTTAGGGGGGTTTGGGGGGTCAAAGTTACCACAAAAAACCATCGAACAGATTGGAATGAAATTTGGTATGTAGCTTCCTCTAGGACCCTAGGTACTCGCTAAGAAAGGGTTTTAAAAAATTCGAAATTTTAGGGGGTTTGGGGTGTCAAAGTTACTAAAAATCCCCATAAGAAATACATAGTGTAATATATTTATTGATATAATATTTTTTGTTAATATACATTTAACTTTGATTTTTCTATCCGTGCAAAGCCGGGTTGGGCCAGCTAGTTTAAAATAAATTTAAAAAAGAGCATACAGCACCTCTTTTTAGAGGTTCGAACATTCTTCAATCCAAAAATTTGTACGTATATAAAATGCTAAGATTTTCTTTGAAAAGATTGCCGATTGCAATTCCCGGCCGAGAACTCAAATTTTATGCAATTATTTAACTAGTTTGTACCTAAACCGAATGTTACTGTTTTCATGAAATGTTTGCAGACAACACACATTGTTTGAGTATTTATTCATACTTTGATATACCGTAATATGTGTTAGGGACAATGGACCCTCCAAGAATCTGAGAAATTGTTTAAGATGACCTGGTGGAACATAACAGAACTGGCTCTGTAAACTGCTAAAAATAAGTACACAGATTTTATAGATTTATTGAGTGTTACAAAGAGGCTAAATGGTGTCTTTTTTAGAATAGGATCGACACTCGCAAAAAATGTTATATAGAGTCAGGGTAACAAAAACTAACAAAACTGTTAACTAGGATAAAATATATTGAAGTAAAATAACACATATACGACTTAATTGTACTTTTGTAAACATATATAGCCTAAGTTAGTAACATCAATCAAGTTATTTTACGGAATATAACAGAAATGCAAGCATTAAACTAAAAATAGTCTGAATTTAAGTTCTAACTTATAGTCTTTAGTCACAGAATGTTTAATTAAGTTATTTTATATAATAGAAATGCAAGCATTAAAAAAAAAAAATAGCCTGAAGTTCTAACTTGTAGTCTTTAGTCACAGTATATGTTTACCTGCATTTAATATTCATGGCAGTCCTCTTCTAAAAAATTCCCGTGAAATGTATTATCTAAACACAGGGATGGTTTTAGAGGAAATGACACCTGGGGCCCTCATATTTTAGAAAATGTTTTAAAATTTTGTTTAAGAGATTTAAGAGGTATATTATAATACTTGCCGGAAATAATAAATATTTTTGCATGCAATAAAATACTTTACTTCTTTTACAAATTTTTCTCACAAATTTGTAACATTTAACTTTTATTGCTCGATTGTTTTTAACAGATCAAACTGACTTCCTATATCGTTTTCAATCGGCAACTTAGTTTAGTTTTATTATATCACAAAATTAGGTCAAACGGATAAAACATCTCACGCATTCAACTTATACATAGCCTGCCGGCCTAGACAGTTGGCGTTGGCATAGCGAAACCGTGGGAACTCGGAGTATTGAATTCAACAAATGACTGTATTTTCCACGACTGTATGAATAGAACCGCAACAGTAAATGTAGTTTACTTTAGTCTAATTTTATAAAAAAGCAACATGTAAAAAGTGCTATTGGACAGTAGCGCTTTTGTAGAAAAATAATAAAATTATAGAAAGTTAAATTAATACATTTTGAAGTCAATTTCAAATTGACAAACTATATACAGGGTGTCTAGCAAATTTCCCATATAAAATTCCCGACTTTTACCGAACATTTTGTCGAAACCAAGAAATAAAGTTTATAAATAAAGTTCGGATTACAAGGGCTGGTTCGCACGAGCGACACGCGGCAATCCGGCAGTTGCATCCAGCGGAAGCATTTAGTTAAATCGGAGTTAGTATGAGATCGATGCTCACGAGCAACAGCGTCACCACCACGTCCACATGAATTGCACGCCATTTTTGTAAAAACACGGCGGTCACGCTTCTCTTGGCGTCTTGTCGGTACATTAAATTAGATAAAGCAGTTCTAATGGGCAGCGAACGACTGTAGCTCCGTTTAGCAATTGCCGAGGGCGGTGATTTGTTCTGTGGAGTTCAGTATCAAAATGGAAGATGATACAGGTGTCGAATTGTTAATATGTAAAGTCCGAAAAACAATAGTTATTTGGAATGCATGAAAGAATCTTCAAAATGTATGTTTTACTCAACTTTCAATAAGATGCTTAAGATATTTTTTGTTTCATTTCGATAACTAATAGTATAGCTGGTTTAAAATAACAGTGCTAGTTTAGTAAAATTGCAATCAGTTAAAATTAAATTTATATAAAAATAAAAAGTATGTGTGCGCCTCAAATTCCTACTTTTACAGTTACAAATTGTTGTCATCCTCCCTCAAATCACAAAAGTTTAAGTAACTTTTAGAAGTCCTATACTATGAAAGGATGAACAAAATGTTTCCACAATTCTTTCTTGTATAAGTATAACTAGTAGTACAGTCAGGGTCCCCACTAAAACTAAATAAACAAATTCACGGCTTTTTCACGGTCCAAAATTATTGTTTCCCGGTCGGAAGAATACGACGACCGAATAATATTAATAGCGTTAATTTTATAAAACGCCGGCATTAAAACGCAATGTAATATACAACAGCGTATTTCCGCAAAAAAAATCGATGCCCGAAAACCATTTGTGCCAATTTTATCAACTACCATTGTTTAAATACTATTTAAAATACAATGACGAATGTCCGCAAAGAATACGATGCCTGAATATTATTAGCGCTAATTTTATAAAACGCAATGTAATACAGGGTACAACAGCGTATGTCCGCGAAAAAAAAACTATGCCCGAATACAATTTATGAAAATTTTATGAACTACTATTATTATTGAAATATTATTTTAAATACAATGACGATGCCTGAATATCATTAGCGCTAATTTTGTAAAACGCAATGTAATATAGGGTACAGCAATATAATATAGGTGTTCAATAATCTTTCCGAAAAATTAAATATAGTAGAAATTGAGTAACTTTAAAAATATAAGGCGTCTACTGGAAATAATCGCTCCCCCTTGCTTACCCCGCCCTAAAACCGTCCCTGTCCAAATAAGTTACGTACAACAATTTTAATAAGAAAATGTATAATTAATTAACAACCAAAATGAGTTGGAAAAAGAAATTTCCAGTATTTGTCCAAAATTTATATACATACTGAACTTACTACTACTGTATATCAAAATCAATTTAACTTTGACAATGTTTTATGATGTGAACGTAATTGCTATGCTAGTATTTTTTGCCAGTTATGCCATTTTCAATGTGTTTCAATTCAAATAAACTCCTTCCTACTCCAGGAAAGGTGACTTCACATAATCAATTGCAAAATATTATGTAAAAATTAATACTTAATCTGAAGTAATTAATACGTGACTGAAAATTTATTTCATATTCTGACTGCAAGCGTTGAGCTTATGTTTAAACAGTTAGGTTTACAGATTTTAAATTCTTTACGTAAAATTTTCAGACCCACGTATTTTTCCAACTACAAGAATCTCGGTGTGGCCGTCTCCGAAAATGCTATCTGGAGCTCGATTCCTGCCATGGTTATTATTATCGGTTAGTTCGGTATATTAACCAATGTGTTGATGTGTTGTTTACTAATATAATTTTTATTGAACTTTCGGAACAGCTGGTGTACCAGAACCTCGCCTAAAAAAATGCTGTCGTTGATTTTTTTATTTTTTCATAAATTTTTTGGTTTAATGTGCAGGTTGGTGGGAAGTGCCAAGAGAGCAGTAATTTTGGCAAACATTTATGAGAAAAACTCTATTTGAAACAGTATCAGTACAGTAGGATCTCAAAAAGCCGGACCGCTGATCAAGAATATATATTTTTTTTAATAAAAACTCGGTAAAATTCATGCGATTACTCTGCATAGCAAATGACATGTATTTTGTACCTTCGGGCGCTCCATGTTTCAACAAAATTGATGTCGTTTATGATTTACATGGCAGTGGAAGTTTCCACGCTGATGTGTTAGTTACGTTAGTTCTATGTTCTTTTTTTAGTATGCTGCAAAAAATCTCTAGGATTAAATTTTCATTCCTTATGTTTTATAAATAAATGTCCAATTTGTAGTGTTGTTTTTACGTACTGTGTTCCTTATGTTTATTTAAAGTGTGGAACAGTAATGTAGATTCTTTTTTATTAAAAACGTTCAATACTGTTCAAAAACTTAATTTTTTAATTTCTGTGTTTTACTTAATTGCAGTCCAGTACTGTATTATCTAGGCTACAAAACAGTACCATAAGTTGATGTGCCAGAGTGTGAAAGCATCGTTGGGTATCGGCTCGGCACAGCAACGATAGTATGTGTGGCTTTCCATTGCTTTTATCGGCCGCACGACCGACTTATGCCTGACTTCGGGAAATTCGGATTTTTCGGAATCCGGATCAGCCATCCGGATTTTTGAGAGTCTACTGTATTACCAGCTACAATACCATTTCCAGTTAGTGGCTCAGTTGTAACGAAAATAACTCAGATGTTCTCAGACAGTCACGTTTAGATCTAACGAAACAAAGGAATTTAAAACTTATTTTCTTGCATAAGTATTTAAGTTTTAATTTACTTACTCCGTCTGTGACTTGTTTGTTGATCTTATTATCGCGTTCCATCCATTCTGTTCAACTTACGTCTCGTCATCAGAATATTTGCTCAAAAGAGGTCATTTAACACTAAAACATTAAAAACACAATATATATGTGTATAGAGACTCCACAGAACAGGATATTTATTGGTCCTTCAGCACAGGTACATACAATAGACTTCATCACATACAGGCTGCTGAATTTAGTACACTAAAACCTTGTTATACGGTATCCAAAAATTCGGTTGATCCAAATTTTCAAAAGTAATTTTTTTAATACTGTATTTTGTTATACGCAATTGAGCTCGTCACCACAACTCCCTTGATTTACCGTCACAATTATAACGTCTTGTTTTGTAAGAAATACAACACAATGCAATAAATGTACAGTAGCCTAATAACAACAGCTAACATAGTAATTTAGGACTAAACGTGGTAAACAACACCAAAATCAGTTTATCCGAAATTTCGTTTATCCGGAAAGGGTCTGATCCCATCAATTTCGGATAAACGAGGTTTCAGTGTAATTAAATCGCGAAACTAACATGATGACCGAGGTTTACTCACCATTGATGCCACAACTTAAATATTCCTCCAAGTTATAAAACGCTCTTTCAGCCAACCATAAAAAGTATGATAAGTCATCATTTGACAAGCTTTGAAAAGTGGCAGGCAGTTTATTGAACAGTTTGATTCCTAAAGCTATTCAATCTATGTCTTGGTTGTTCAAGAATATGACCTAATCTGGTATGAATTAGGCCTCTAACTGGATACATATGTAAATTATTCTTTAAATCCATTACTACATCAAAAATGTATAAGTTTATAACAGTTAAAATACCAGTTTCAAAAACAGTGGCTTGCAAATACAGAATAGAATCCCTTAAAAAAGCAAGGTACTCCTGCATTTTGTTTTAAAGTTTTTTTCTAAAGTTTTCTGTTCAATGTGGTCAGGTATACAATTAAAAGATATTCCACAATTTCATAATCCGTTCTTTGTAGTTATTTTAAGATGTACCAGAGTCACATGAATCATTTCGTGCAATTACGTTATAATCATGGATTTTTTTTACATTGTTGAAAAACCAAACTTTCAGAAAACATTAATAAATCAGTTTCTAGCGAATAAATTGAAGGGAATGTAAGTGTTGTATTCATTCTAAAAAAATCCTTACCAGTACTTTTCAAATAAAAAATTATCCTTATTGCTATTCATATCCGAGAAAGCCAGATGTATTGTGCATATTGCTGACAGATGATCTTCGCAAAGCTGACCTTCCAACTCCTTCAGGAAGGATTTGTGTAATTACTTCTAAAGAGACTACGCAAACTACACAAAACTATACAGACTATCCACAAAACATTTAAAAATTTTTGTAGCACAACATTTTTTTGAAAGTTATAATTATGAATTTAAAAAAACTTGTATGCCAAAATATGTTAAGAAGGATAGTATTAGAAAAGTCACACAAAAGTGACTGAATAAAATTACATTCTTCCTACATCTCTAGCTTAATTAGAAGGGGGTGCTAAGTAGATTTTAAAAATAAGTTTGTGCCATTTAAAAAAATTATTTAAGTAGGATACCGTACTTTTATAAAACTAGGGGCTCTGACCCTGGACGCTTCGCGTCCCAACCCCGCCTCAGATGGTTGCTTCGCTTCACTCGCAGTTGGAAAACTCGCTAATGTACTTGGGTGACCGAGCATCGCTCAGTATTTTTAACATCTGGATTATATCTATAATGTACCTATTCGAATACTTGGTGACTTTAAAGGTGGTATAAAAAGAAGTTGTATCTATTCGCCCTTCTAAGTGACTTCAAAGGTGGTACGGTATAAAAAGAAGTTCAGAGTTTAAATTTTATGCGCATTTTTCAGAGTTTATGATAATTTTTGGAGACATAAGACCTAGCGCACTCGATTCCTGATGTCAAAAAACCCCTATATGCAAATTTTCATCAAAATCGTTAGAGCTGTTAGCGAGATCCCCGAAATAAATTTATAAATATGTAAATATACAAGAATTGCTCGTTTACTAAGATAAGATTTAGGATTTTTCTTAGCCAACACACTATGTAGGCTAGCCTATAATATCAAATTTTGACATAGTCAGATAAAATGAGTGGGTTGATTTGTCTTGGAATAATAATGGTGTTGTCGAACACATAACTAAATAACTTATAGTGTGAGGACTTGTATATGTTTGTGGAGGACGAGATCCAAACAAGAGGTTTGTAGTGTTGGGTGATCAAAATTGCAGTCAAATGATTTTTGCTGAACATTTTTCCCAAGAAATTAAGTGCAGTGGATTATATTTGATTAAGTGCAATATAAAAATTACCATCTATAATTAATTTTAAAATACTATTTTACTTAAAACACCTGTAAAAAAATCAACATCAGTCAAAAAATATGTCAGAATAAATTTCTTGAGCCCTTGTTGAACAATAACTATTTTTACCAGGCAAAAAATAGGATCAGTTATCAAATTTGATTCGTTTGTATTTTCTATCAAAATTAAGTTACCCACACTTCTTTAAATGAGCTTAATCCGCAAGTAAAATATAAAAAATTACTTCAACTATTTATATACTTTATGCCAGTTTGAATAGTGAAGATGAGATGCAAAGAAATGCCCCCAAGTCAATTATACTATCTTTGAACCTTTTCAACTGTGTCTAAAGTTCCAAAGATAGCAAATATGGATGACCTGATTAGAGCTGTCTAGGAGGATAATCCGAACTGTAGAATATTGAAATGCCAAGCAGTCGAAGATGTTGAAAGCCTAGCTCTTTCTTTGATAAAAATGAGAAATAGTGAAGAAGAGTTTGAGGGTATTTTTACCAAAAAAAGGAAACCTGTAGTAAATTAGACACTCAAGTACCTAATATTTGGAAAAGGAAAGTATCAGCCCTCTTAGAACTGCTTGCCTTTCTTCTGCTTTCTACGTAGACACAAAAAAGAGGAATTGAAACTGTTCACTTACAATCTGGTTTTGGACCGTCTTGTTGATGACCTAGATTCTCAAGAAACAAAAACATTTTCTCTGCCACAGGGAAACTGAAGGGATTAAGTCTTAATGATTGTTACAAATGTGAGTTAGTGACAAACATTCAATGTCAATGTTGCAGAACTAGAGGCAACATTTCAGCTGAACAACTAAAACTGACCGATAACTGGTTATCATAGTTCCAACAAAGTAAATTTTTTGAAAAGTTCAGTGCTGTTAATAATAAATTTGCCACGGTACCTGTAACAAGCTGTACAACTGAGAGAACCTTCTCAAAGCTGATTAACACAAAATCCAAGCTCAGATCTACGATGCGTCAAGATCGTTTGGAAAACTTGATGATTCTATTTGTAGAGCAAGAACTAACTGTGAACGCATGTGATGTCATGGACAACTTCAAAAACAGTGTTACATTCGACCATCAGATGTCTCTGTAATGTAATGTTATGTTAAATATTTCCTTAATTTTATATTTTCAGGGTTCATACAGGTTTTTCAAAAAGAATTTCCAGGACATTTCCAGTAGGCTACAATTCCAGGACAAGATCTTGATTATCCAGGACACTTAAACCACACAATTCTACGGTAAGTAGTATTTTTTTTAGATACAGTTCTTGAACGAAAAATACATGTCATAAAAAGTGATGAGATTAAAATCAAACAATGTTTTGTTTTTTTTTGTTTAATTTCCCCAACCAAAATAGGCCGGATGAGAACAAAACCAATTAAAAAAAAAAAATAGTAAATAACACTGATTTTGGAACTTAAGAAAATTATTTTACAGAATTGTCAAGGCCTGATGTTACTGATGAACTGTAATTTATATTTTAAATAATTGCATAATTGAAATACGTGAAGTGAGAGTTAACTAAAGAATATATGAAATTGAATCATTGAAACATTGTTTCCTGGATGGGGTTTGGCCAACTGTATAAATATATTTTGATTGAAAACAATTTACATTATTAAATTGCTAAACAAAAGAGAAAATTTGTGTAATCTTTAGGTTGTCAACTAACATGTTGAGATAACCTAAACATTACAAAATAGACACCATCACAACAACAGAATCTAATTAAGTTAATTTGTCAAAAATTGTCTCAAATGTTGATTGTTTCTTTTATAGAAAAACTTGAACAACTTGTAATATTTTTAAAAACCAGCTTCTTTGATTCTATTGTACGCCCAATCATCTTCCCATATATGTTTAAAATTTAACGGTAAGACTTTTTCCATTGGTGGAGAAAGTCTAACTATTAAATTTCAAAATTACTATAGTATGAATTTTCAACAACCTGCATTCTCTCATCTTAAATTGTTATTAGGTTTGAATGGTCAAAACTTTACATGTACGCATGGTATACATACTCAGATCAGTAAATAAAATTTAGAAATGAAATCAGTATTTTGGAATAGAGGGCAAAATTCCAGGACAGAACCCTAATTTTAAAGGATATCACAGAAAATTCAAGGACAATTCCAGGTTTTCCAGGACAACAGGTGAAATTCCAGGTTTTCCAGGACGCGTATGAACCCTGATTTTGTTCTGGAAACTACTACCACTACCCTACATACTAAACTTGAACCTGTTAGAGCTTTCTTTGTCTGCTGTACAAATTAATCAAGTCTACAAATCTGTATTTTTGTCACAAATATTGCACATTAAATATAAATAAATATTCTAAAAGCAAAAGTTGTTTATGTTTTGTTATAAACATTAAACAGCGAGGCTAAATTAATCACTCATTAAAAGTCCAAATTTATATTTCTAAAGCTATCGGTACTTTGTAACGTGTAGGCCTACATGTGTTCTGTAAATTTTAGATAGGTCCCTTAAAGTGTAAAGGGCTTAGACACTTAATAAATTAAAAGTTATTTATAGGCCTAGTTATTTAAACTCACTAAACCAAATTTTTTTTCCTTCCAGATAGCATTAAAATATGTTTTTAGGCAATCAGTTTTCAAAAAACTCCTGGATATCCTTTTGGCTTTGGGTATTCCATGCCCCAATGTAGCCATTCTTGGCACCACCACTATTGAAGTTCTGCACATGCCGATGCATATTCAACTGAACTATCCCTCAACCCTCTATTTACATTTGAATACATTGCGTCTGAAAGGGTTGATAAGATGTTTTAAGATTAACATAAAACTTAACCAATTACAGTATGAAGTTAGTAAAACCTTATTTTAAATAATGTATATTTAAGAAATCGTTGTAGGCCTACCTACATATTTTATAAAGCTTTCAACTTTGTTTGAAATTATTAATTAAGAAAATCATAAATGTCAAAAGATGTGCAATTTTTAAATTAGAGCTAATAGGCCTACCTTCTAAAATATACCAAAATCAATAATTTACTTTGCGAAATTTAAGCATTCCACAACTTCTTTTATCACGGCTGGGTTGCAACAAAAAATAAACTTGAACCTACAATTAAATCTTACAGTCTCCAGTTAATCAACATAAATAGGTACCTATATATCAATTGCTAGCTATTCTTACTTTCATAATCCTAAAAATATTAAAGAGGTTTAAGATTGATTCCAGGCAGTGGTGGGCTCAATTTACTATTGGACACTCGGCTGACCTACAGCAACAGAAAAGCAAGAATAATAATAATACAAAAATAGCCTTAAGTTCTAACTTAGGCCTATAGTCTTTAGTCACAGTAGGGTAAGTCACCCAGTCTTTGACAGAATAAGGACAGAGCTCACTTGAAAAATTCATATATCTGGAAGGAAAGGTCACAAAGTTTCCAAAGTTGTATCATTGGTTTCGTACACTCAACACGGTTTCAATAGTATAAGTATAAATAAAATAAAACAATATTTACATTTAAATAAAATATGTTTTGTGAAAAAGGTACATTTTCCCCAGTGTTTGACATCATTTGCTAGTGTTTGACAGGCCTATTACCCAGTGCTTGACAGTGATGTGTAACAATGTAGGCCTACATATTATTAGTATATTGTTTTATGTCCTAAAGGAGAAATAAATGTTAACTAATTTATTTTAAATAATTAAATATATTTATGTTATTTAAATAATTCTTGGTAACTGAAAAGATACAAAGCTTAATTGTTAAATATAGCCTCAAGGAACATTTACGGTAAATTACAAATAGAATACTGTAGGCTACTTATAAAAATAATAATATTATAAATGTAAAACACTTTGGTAAAAAGGAACTTTAACATTATACCCTAATACTTATATAATTTACAATAATAATGAAGGTAAATATAAACACTTTGGTGAACATAAATACAAAGATAATAAGCTAATAACAATACCAATAGTAAGCCTGATAAAATAGTAACTTAAATGATAAACTCTTTGTTGAAAAGGAACTTAACACTAGGATTAATATTAAAATAACACAATAAGCTACTTATAATAACAATGTAAATGAAAACACTTTGGTAAAAAGGTACTTTAACATTATACCCTAATTAATACTTGTATAATAATTTAAAATAATAATAATGAAGGTAAATATAAACACTTTGGTGGACATAAATACAAAGTTAGATAATAATCTAATAACAATACCAATAGTAAGCCTAAAAAAAGGGTAACTTAAATGAAAAACTCTTTGTTGAAAAGGAACTTAACCCTAGGCCTAATATTAAAATAACACAATAGGCTACTTATAATAACAGAATAACAATGTAAATGAAAACACTTTGATGAAAAAAGAACATACTATGGGTTAGGCTACAATACTTATAACATAATAAAAATAGAATAGGAACAAAATGAAAACAATTTGACAAAAAATTTACAATAAATATTTGGTTTAAACACATACAAAGGTCTATTTACTCATCTTCATCATCTTCATCGCTAAAAGCCAATGGTTCGTTTTCACTATCATTTTCTTTGGTGCAGTTGTGGCAAATAAATGCAACCTCATCATCATCCTCATCTTCTTCATCAATCCCAAACATATCTAAATGTTTCTTTGGGATACATTTATAATGGAAAGTCTTTCCACATTCATCACACTCAATCCACCTTCTTCTACATTCATCACACTCAATCCACCTTCTTCTAGTTTTTTTTATCAGTTCAGCAGAGTATCTCCTTCCACAAACGCTACAAATCCAGTCTTCGTCCTTGTCAAACAACAGCTTCTTCTTAGTCTTTTTTATTTTCTTCTTGTCTTTTTCATTTTTCTTTTCTTCTCTTAAACGTTTTCTTTCAATCTTATTTTCTTCTTCGAGCTTCTTTTGATCTCTCCTTTTTTCCTCATATTGCTGCCAGTCTTTACTGCTAATGACAGTAGGAAGTTTCACTCTATCTTTCTTACATTTTGTTTTTGTTTTTGTTGGTGTACCTGGCCAGAAAAGATGATTTTTAAAAGGTGAAGGTATATTGGAACCATTAGTTTCTGGAGATAATATTCTAGCTAACTCTTCATTCCTGTTACAACTAACTGGAGTTGAAGTGAGTGGTGTTGGAATAATTTGAGACGTTGATGGTCCATTTCTTTCCGATTGTGTGGTGAGGCATGTTGGTTCAACCGTTATATCATCTGCAATTGGACTTTCGGTTACTATTTCAGAAGAAAAACTAGGGGCTGTAAGTTCCATGGAACTGTTCCTAGAAGTCGATTGTCCGCTTATGAAATCCTTAGCTTTCTTCCAAGTCACATATAGATCATGAGCTACATCAGGTCCTTGCCAAATAGGTGTCAACTTACTGTATGTTTTTTTAAAGTCTTCTAATAATTTTGTGTCAATGAAAGATTCTATAAAAATCAGGCATTGGATACCTTCACAATGTGTTCTATTTAGCTCACTTAAATGCTCGTCTTTCTTAGACATTACCTTGGCCACTGTATTATTTAATATATCTACTTTGGTAAAGTCAACTTCGTCTGGGTCTAGAGGACATAAGCCACAAACTCTAAAACCATTTACCAGGGTTGTTTCCTTTATCGTTTGGTCGAATACTATTTTTAACATTGAGGCGAAGTTGTATTTTGTTAGACGATCCCCATTTCTGGTCATTCTCCAAGAATGTACAGATTTTGCCCAACCGTTTTTAATGGGTCTAAACACTGCTACGTCTAGTGGCTGCAGAACGTGGGTACAATTAGGTGGAAGGGCTATTAAAATTATATTTTTATCAGAGCAAAATTTGCTTAGATGGTAGGTCAAGTGAGACTTGTGGCCATCTAAAAATACAATAACAGGGAAGGTAGTTCCCTGCTTCAATAACCACTTGTAAAAGTCATTGGCAAAATATTCAAAAAATATTTCCCCGTTTATCCAACCCGATTCTGATTTAGATATTGCCCACTCGTCTGGAACATCCAAGCGCAATGCTTGGGGTAACCGTTGACCCGGAAACACTATTAAGGTGGGAGCACTTTGTCCTGCAGCATTTACATTACATAATACTGTTAAGTTTTCTT
>JAGFPH010003906.1:14775-30582 GCA_018207615.1 Philaenus spumarius | reverse complement strand
AACATCATCAACCAGCATCAACAACATCATCATCCAGGAACAACGACGTCATAATCAGCAACACGTTTTCACAGACAGCGTCTTTGACCTTGAAGTAAGGTATGCTTGTGTTAATTGTTTGTCTTCTTACTTACTTAACAACGTGTTCTTATGCGTAAAAAATTACACCTTTATACCTAGTAAACATTACATGTGATTGGTTTCTTCCAATTACTCACTTAAAAGTTACACGGGTGTCTCCAGACTTTTAATTTACTCTTTATAAAAGACTAGGGCAAAATGAATCTCCAGAAATAGGTGTCAATAGGATTGTAACCTAAATCCCCTGAAAGTTATCTTACAAATAAATTACATTTCATAATTTGTTGATAATAATGAAAACATTTTCTTTCATTTAAAACAAAGCGCATGAAAATCGGCCCTGTAGATATGCAGAACTAGGTATAGGGTTGTAACCTAAAACGAAAAAAAGTGCCCTTTTAAATAATATAACTATGAAATATTACATTATATTATTTAAGGCAAAGCAATCCCGATACCGTTTCTTGAATTATATTTTGAATCTTGTAGATGTTAAGCGTCATATATAGCTCGGAATTTGTAGCATGTACCCTGACCTCGAGATGCCCAGTAGACTCGGAGTTAATTCGAGTGATGGTGGGGGATCAGAGAAGCTCAGTCGATTACTGAGCTTTAACGGGACACTTTGGTCTTGAAGCAAATTGTACGCTTTTCCAATAACATTATTGTCCGGGCACAAATCAATTTTTAATTTAACTATCGCTGTTTATTATTGTTATTTAGCGTTGTTTATTTTGTATTGTTTATATTTGTATAATTAGGTTAAATGGAAGCATTTTATGTGGGTATGCTAGTTTTATAACTTAACTGTCGGGTTTTAAGATGCATAATGTGTTTTTTCGACATTCAGTAAATAGTGTATTCCATCACTAGGACCGAAAATGATGCTTTTCGAAAGGATACTTTTCATCACACTGTGATTAATAATATTAATAATAAATTTAATATATTTATTATCAAAATAACCTATTTTTCTCAGTAAAATTCCTGAAGTAAAAATGACAACATAGGGCTAGTATTCGTTTACAGCACTAACTAAATTATTGAGGTCACCTGATTTTCATATCCACTAAATTAATTGGAACAGCTGATATCAAATCATCGCATAATAGACACAATTTTAATACACTATTACCGATACTTTTACATGAATAAACGTAGGCCTACTTATGTACTGTTTTAAATAGTAAGTTATAAGTTTACTTAATACTTTACAATAGTATCAAAATTTAGTTTTTATTGTTACTCATGTTTATTTCTTTGTTAAAATGGTTATTATATCTATCGTTATAAGTTGTTTTAACGTTAATCATGAACAAGAAACAGGTCCGCGAGCGTTACCGACATCAGACAGACAAAAACTGAGATAAGGCTTGTTTCGGATTCTTTGGTGTATGAAACGTAAATAAACGAAAAATCACACTATTCTCAATAGTCTACAAAAAAACTCTTATTCTATTTATATATAGATATAAAAAGTCCCATATCTATACAGTATTTACATGTTGCAAGTAATACAACACCAAGCTGTCGCGACATCTTTGATAGTAATCGTAGTATCCCTTCCAATCCAGCGGTCGGCGAACCCACTTGCCTATATTCTTCCCTCCCTCCAGCGCATAGTAAAGTCCTTGCTAAATCTAACGAGCTATACTGGCTACTAGTTGCGTCACCAGTGACGTTGGCTAATAGGTTACATTCACTACAATATCCCAACATAATGTTAGGCAACAAAAAGTTACCCGGACAGTTGACGAGCGGAACAACTATCACTAATTACTCCGTTGCGTCATGACACCCTCGACTAATAGGTCTTATAGAACAATAGTCAATACATATAAAAAAAAATAACAATAAATTAGGACTTTTTGGGTTTTTAGTTGATGTTATAAAATGTTATGAATGGATCACGATACTTCCAACGGGACATTTGTAGAGAATTATAAAACCTACATGTTTTTTTATAGACCCCAATCGGTCCATTTTCCACCGATAAAAGTAAGAAAAACGTTTAAAAATTACACTTTTTAAAAATTCATATGTTTGTTAATTTACAATAAGGGCAGACATTTCGAAAAATGATTGTTTATTATGTGTACTTCAAACAGGCGGAAGATGGAATTTGTCGCTTTATATATATATATTTATTAGTTTTAGTAAATACAGTGGATTTTGTCTACACATAAGAAAAAATGCCCAAATTTATACATTCTTGTTTTGATATTTTTTGACAATAATTTAAATGTATCATTAATTTAAAAAAGCTTTTTCTTAAATTTTATTAAAAATTATTATTATAAATGTTGCTGATGAGTTTTTAATTAAGAATACCAAGTTCTAAAGTTAATTACTGGAGGACTAGATGTGTGACTGGCAGGTACCTTTTTGCTGACTGCTACGCGTATAACTGCAGATCTAAGATTTGAATTTTTGTATTTGTAGACTTGATCGAATTTGAAATGTTAGGTGCTTGCTGAATGCAGAATTAGGTGCCCTACAACTTTCATTCAGTACGTCTTTTCATTTAGAATGGCCAATTCCACGGTACGGACGTTTAAAAGTCTTTATATTAACTTTTTAAGCAAAGTTGGTAAACATCGTTATTTTTTTACCATTGATTTTGACCATATTTCAGAGTCAAATTAAACGTTGTGGGTAACCAATCAACGCATAATTTAGTGTTCTTTAATTTATAATAGAGTAAAATTTTCTGTAAGATGCTTATTTTAGGAGTTAAAAGCAAAAAACTGAAAAAAGTCAGAAAAGTTTGGGGGTTTTTGGACCCGTTCTTTGAAGCTCGCAGCGATGGGTGGTGGAAACATAGGATACTTCACTTTGATGTAAAATAAAGCAATCAAAACGATTTCTAGCTTTCCAACATTTATTTCTAGAAATAGCTCCTAAATGGTCTTATTTAAATGGCCTATTAATAGTTTTTCAGCAATTACAGTATAAACAAATTAGGTCGTTATCTTGCGTAATGCGCCCTATTAACCTGAGCGGCCAGATTTAAATTTACCAAACGGATTCTGAAAGTAGACATTAAAACCTACAGTTCGTATGGACATCACAGTTTAACCTTTCCACCCAACGTCACCCAAGATCCTTTCCCAAAAGATCTCCTTTCTAATGTGTTCTCCCTACTTAAAATCTCTGTTCCCCCTCTCAGTTTTCCCCTTTTTGTCTTTGTATTCCTTTGATGGCTTACTTATAAACGCCATTCAGCGATTTTAAATAAGTTCTACTTACCTATTCTATATTACATAACTATTGTGCAACTCTGCTATTGTCAAGTTGTCAGCAACTCATTCTATTTCGCAACAGAAGTTACATTATTTGATCAGGAAAGAGGTACAGTACTTGGATCGAGGTAGGGTGGTGGGGGTAGTGCAACATAGATCTCACTCATGAGCAGAAGGGTCAGAGTTTATTTGCGTGAATGGCAGGAATTTTGTTGCGTAAAGCAAGACAATCCAGACAGCTGGAAACTTTTTGATTGTGTGTCAATGAAAGCAGAGAGTTGTTTTGTTGAATTGTCATTGTAAATGTAATCTTATACGATTTGTTCAACTCTGTTTCAGGTTGCAGTGTCGCAGCTCGGTGAGTTTTAGTTAAGTACCAACATTTCAGCTAAACTTGTCCCATCATAACCTTTGCTCTCTGCATGCTATGTTGTACGGAGGTCGGGGTTGTATTTCCAGTTACGGAGAAGCCCGCTGCATAGGCTCGGCTCTCTACATTCAAAACAGCGAAGTTGGGTACAATTTCAATGTTAAATAACCAAAACATACCTTCACTATTAAGCATATTTTTCTGTTGTTTTTGGCAAAAAACGAAAGTTGTATTTTTTTTCTTAAAGTAAAATAGATTGTGGGTGTTGATTGCTAAAGTTTTTTGCAATATTTCTTTTTGCAACTGAGTAAAAAATTAATAAAGTTTACTATTTTTTACTATTTATATCATACGTTTATGAAAACAATAACACGGGTTTTGAAAATGTATTCGGCAATCAACATCCGCATATGATAGTACTTGAAAATGAAACCAAAATTTTAAATTTATTCCAGGAATTAACGGAAAAAAAAGACTTATTCTGTAGCATTGCTCTTATGGGAATCAGAGTCAATATGGCGCAGGGTAAGCGCCCCCCAGTGCCTCCCCACCTCTGTAAACTAATCTTCCTTTACATCAAAGGTGTGATGTAGAACCCGTGTAATGTAATGGAATAGAAGTAGAAATTGTTCGATTTATCGTAATCGGTATCGGTATTTTGTTATCGGATTCGGTTTCTCCCTTAAACATTTACACATGTACTTGTCACATTCATACAGAAACACCTTGCTTCTATTTCATTACATTCCCTAAAAAACATGTTTTTTTTCTAAATAAACTTTTGTAGTTTATTATAAGTTATTTACCTTTGAATTAATTGTTTACGTATAAATACATCTCTGTTATTTGCGTGTTTGTTAAATTTCCGCTCCACGCGGGTCTATTAATGTTCGTGCGGACTATTAATGTCCCGATCGTATCTATTAATGTTCCGTGAGTGTCTATTAATGTTCCGCTCCGCGCGGGTCTATTAATGTTCCGTTTAGCGCGGGTCTGCTAGGGTTCGCTCGTGAGTAGTGGTGTTCCGTGAGTGTTTATTATTAGTGTTCTGTGCTTATCTATTAGTGTTCCGTGCGTGTCTATTACTGTTTCGTCGGTGTTTATTAGTGTTCCGTGTATCTGTTAGTGTTCTGTGCGTATCTATTAGTGTTTCGTCCGTGTATGTTAGTGTTCCAAGTTTAATTTGAATCTAATTTAGTTCCCAAACAAGTTTAGCTAAATGTTTCCTGGTTACTAACTTAATATTCTTCGAGAATGATTCTCCTTTTTTTATTTTTCGCTTTTGTTTTTCAATTTTGAGCTGAATTAAATTTGTTTCTTAATTCCTTATTATTTAAACGTTAGGGGTAGAATTTGTATTAATTATGTTTTATGATCCATATATTTTTACATTGATTTCACGTTTAAAGTTTTTAGAAGAGTTTACCCTAAGAGAATATAATCATAGATTTTAGAATTACATATTTTTATATTAAATCATAATACTCGTAGTTTTTTTATAGAGAAATATTAATTTCGGGTTGAATATGAATAAAGTTAATCTTGGTTTAAAATATAAATTTTTAATGAAATTCTTGAACATACATATGACTCCTTATTTTTACAAATTAAGGATTACATAATGGAGAATCATAGTATTGTCCGCGAGAGGAAAGAAGTCCCCTCAGTTCTGGCCTATTCAAAAATTGCAGGCGCTTATCTGAATCGGCGCTAAGCTCACTTTGCACACGGCATTCTGCGGTCACATTCACTGTGGCAAAACATGTAAAATAGCCAATTGAGATTTTACTTTATTGTAGCTATTTAATTGTGTTAATAGTGTTGAGAAAACAATTAAGGTTTGATAAGCCTTCCAGTTTTAAAAACTAACTTGTACTACAGTATAGGATTACTGTACTATAAAAAATGTTGTTATTAAGAAAGAAAGCTGTTACTGTAAAAATTTGTACAGTTAGGCAGTAGAAGTTATTGTATTTATAAGTAAGATTATATTTACACTTATGTACATATTGTTTACAAGTTCTTAAACTAGTAGTTCTGTGAACAGTAGACCTCGCTCGTTGAAATAACAAAATATGGTTTTGAGCTTAGGTTAAAAATAGTGTGCCAGTAAGGAAGTAAGCACAAGGTTTAGTCAGTGCATTATTTACAAATTCCCGCGATTCCGGGATTTCTAGTTCTCGTTTTTATTTCTTTTCTTGAGCTTTAACTGCTAAAGATTTTCTTTTAGAGGCATTGTGTTTTATTTAGGTTAATAATGCGTAAGATAGCTAAAAATATCGCGTTATAGAGGGACAACATACAATTAAATATTTACATACTTAAATAACTAAAACTTAACAATGTATTTACAGTTCCATATCATATTCCAATATTAGAAATAATGAAAACAAACGATATTAAAGTGTCGTGATAGTGATCTCAATCCATGTACCAACACTTCCCACGGTGTCTAACGGTCATTTTTTGTATGTCCTTTATCGCCGCGAGGTTTCATTTGTTTCATCTCATTTTGTAATTCCAGTAAAGTTAAGCCAATACTTTTATGAAATTTACAATGATAATTTACAGTTCAATTCTTTGATTTATCCTCTACACTTTCTTATAATAATGTCATTTTTGGGCAAGTGATATATTCCTAAATTACTATTCAAAACAGGCCTAGTTTTGTTAGCAGTCTTGTAGTAGGAACATAAAAACTGGTGTTTTCAAAATAGGAAATTTGAAATCGATAAATATTTTTGTACAATTCTATTTAGAACTAAATTACGAAACTTTTTTACATTTATGAAAAAAATTACAATAATTTTTACTACTTATGTAGGCCTAAAGTTAAACATTTTCGTTTCGTTACTGAACGTGATTGTTTCTTGAGCTAACAACTTTCTTAATTTTACTTCAATCATTTTTTTTACTGGCATATATGAATTTTTTAAACCTTTATCTACAAAAAAGCTATTTAACACTTTTGAATTGGTTTAGAATAAACGTATAAAAACATGGTTGAAATACAAAAACTTGGAACGATTTTTAACAAATTTGAAGTTTACGGCCATTTTGTGAGCTTACCGTTAGAGATACGGAAAAAAATCAAGAATACAATTTTGTTTAAAATTTAATTTGCTTCTAGCAAAATGTTATTAGTTTTTAAATTCGACTTACGGTTAAGCCACAAACTGGCTTTGGAAAAAAGCTTACACTGAGAGAAATGGTCCGGCCGCCATTTTTATTTATTTAAGGGGTTAAAAATGAAAAATGGAAAAAAAAACGTTTATATACATGGCTCGGCCTAGGAATAAGGAACATTCATGCAAAAAATCATCAAAATCGGTCAAGGCGTTTGGCCGTAATCGTGAGACAGACACACAGACATACAGACACACAGACGAAATGCCGAACGGTCGAGTTAAAACGGAGACCTCGCTTACGCTCGGTCAATTACTGTACAATATTAAATTGTAAACCATTTTAAATTTATATACAAAACTAGCAAAAGCTTGTTGATAGGCCTACTAAAAAAACTGATATACAGTAAATCCCTTGACATTCGCAGGCTTGGTATTCGCGGTTTTGATTATTAGAGGTCGCTAAAAAAAGAAAAACTACTGTATTAAATAGCAATGAAGTGCATGTAAAATTCGTAAATTGTTGCAGTGTTTAAACTGTAATAATAATTGTACGAATTTAATAACATTGTATAAATACCACGTCGTCAAAACACTCACAAATACAACAAAACATACAAGATGGGATTTCCCTACAATACACCTCTGCGTGAATACAAGTGAACTTGTGCAAATGAAGGTCAATAGCTTACTGTGATTTATATTTATAAATAAATACATAATATACAAATAATTATAATCAAATTTAAACCTAGAGTAATACAATTACTGATGACAAAAATACAAAATAAAACATAGCTTTCCGTGGCGGACTGGTCTAGCCCATGTATTCTATAGCCCTGCACTTAACGGCTGTTCTACAGGGATTCCACGTTAGCAGAAACAAAACTATGCGGCGCGAAAGGTTTGGACAACGCGGAGCGCCTGCAAATGCCGTGCGGTAACATACAAACACTGCTGCACACCGTCCTGGCTCAGGAGACTTCTTTCCTCTCGCGGACAATAGTTAGAAGAAGGTAGTCAAGAAGTGAAACCCTGATTTCATGTGTTTGTGTCAGCTAGTCAGTGACTAGGCAGTGTGAATTTATAACCTGTCAAGTTTGACACGATCTTCAGCCGTAAGACCTCACTCCGTGGGGCTGGATTAGACTTTTGGGGGGTGAATTTAGTTACCGCGGCCCCTCTTACGAATTTTACTGTTATAGCTTTTTATGTTAATTTGTAGTAGTATGCTTGTATATTTTGTGTAGTATTGAGTTTGTAGTATTTTCAGATATGGGCTCTTTTAAAATGTTATTTACTGTTACTGTTTATTATTTTCGGTAAACAAATATGTACGTTTGGAAATTATCAAGAGTTTACGTATTTTGATTGTTTTTAAAGAAGATTTAACGAAGATGATTCACGAAGAGGATTCATATGTAGAAATGGTAAGTATATTTTATTTAACATGTAATTATTTATTGGGTTTACATTAAGACTGAATATGGTGTAATACAACTTGTAGCAGTTTTATACGCAAATGCTCAATACATACAATTTTTCCATGTTACTTCTTTTTCATAATGGATCATTGTATAGAACTATGGTTCATAATTTATCGTCATGGTTTATGCTTCATTAGTATGGAACATTCTTTATCAATCTGGTTTATTCATTATCATTATGATTCATTATTTATATCACCATCGTTCATTGTTTGGCATTTGGTTCATACTTTTTAAATATGGTTTATTTTATAGTATTATGATTCTTTTTATAAACATGGTTAATTCTATATTAATACAGTTCAGATTGTATCATTGTGATTCATTCTTAATCATTAATATGGTCCATTCTATAACAATATGGGTAGTTCATTATCATTATGGTTCATTCTGCATCATTGTTGTTAATACCATATTATAGTTCAATCTATTTTATTATGGTTCATTCTATCATTGTGGTTCATTCTGTACCATTTTGGTGAATTCTTTATCATTATTGTTCATTATGTATCATCATGGTTCATTATTATCTTTATATTTATTGATCATTCTATGTCATTGTGGTTCATTTTTTATCATTGTAGTTCGTTCTGTTACATTATGGTTCATTATTTATCATTGTGGTTCGTTCTGTATCATTACGGTTAGTTCTATATCATTATGGTTCATTCTTAATAATTGTTGTATATTCTTTACCATGGTAGTTCATTTTATATCATTATGGTTCATTATTTATCATTGTTGTTCATTCTTTATCATTAGGGTTCATTCGATATGATTATGGTCCATTCTTTATTCTTGTTGTTTATTATTTATCATTTTGGTTAATTCTATATCATTGTGGTTCGTTCTTTATAATTGTGTGTCTCTCATTATAATTGTGATACGCTCTATATTATTGTCGTCCAGTCTGAATTATTAATATTTATACTTTATCTTTATGATTCATTCTACATCATTGTGGTTCATTCTTTATCACCATGGTCCATTTTATATCGTTATGGCTAATTCTGTGTCATTATGGTTCATTCTTAATCTTTATGAACCATTCTTTGTGATTGTTGTTTATTCTTTATCATGATAGTTCATTCTATATCATTAAGGTTCGTCCTATATCATTATGGTTCGTTCTATTTAATTATGATTAATTTTTTATCATTGTGGTTCTTTCATTATAATTTTGTGTCTATCGTTATAATTAATTGTGGTTCATTCTATATTAATTTAGTCCATTCTATATAATTACGGTTTATTATTTATCATTGTGGTTCATTATGTATCATTAAGGTTTACAATTTATCTTTATGGTTCATTATATATCATTTTCGTTCATTCTTTTTCATTAAGGTTCATTGTTTAACATTATGGTTTATAATTTATCATTATGGTTCAATAATTGAAATCATGAGTACAACTATGTTTTCATTCAGTACATTTGTTCTTTGTAACAAATAATAATTAATGAAATTGAAAGTGCAAATTTTGGATTATTCGTGGAAGAAATGAATTTCTAGTACAAAAACAGTATTGTTTGGTCGTAAATTACGATCTTCAGATGAAAAAAGGCGATGCCAGAGTTTAGGTTTAACATTAATATAATGGACAAATTAGTTTTTGTACTCCGTACTAATTACATAATTTATTTTTCAAGTGATTCTGGCCTTGTATTGTGCGAAGTCGTGTGGTAACATTCAACGAGAAAACTACAGAAGCAGAGGGCCAGCCGGTGTCAGGTAAGTTACCATCCATATAGTCTCATAAAAATTGTATTAATAGCAACAAATACATTGAGCAACCGGACAGAGGCATAACTACAAACTTGGGGGCCCTGGGGCAAGATAATTTTGGGGGTCCTCACGGGGGCCTGGGGAAAAATGTTAGAAAATTAACCCCCAAAAATGTGTTTTAATGCATTCTAGAGGTCAAATTTACCACATTTGTAGTACCGATGTGTTTTATTTTGCACATGATACTGAATTGAAAATATTATATTGAAACAATGAACGATTTGCAACATTTTATTATATTTAAACTCTATCTCGATCTACCTTTGTAACCTGTGTCATTCTACCTACTACATAACTACACGCTTAACTTAGGCTATATGAACTGGTCTTAACAAACAACTTTACATTCAATTTGTTCCATAATTAGTTTCAATTAACTTAAATTAGTTTAAACTTTTGTATGTAAAGGAAAGAAAGGTTTAAAGTTTGTTTTTTCAAGATTTTGACCCCGGCGCGCTACGACTTTTTAACTCTCAGAATCAAATTTCCCGTACCCAAAAACATATAAAACGTTACTCCACACTGTATTTTAAAAATTTTGACCCAATATTTTCAAAATCTTTACCCCAAAACGTGACATCGATGCGCTACGACTTTTTAACTCTCAAAATCAGTTTTCCCGTACAAAAAAACATATAAAACGTTACTCCACACTGTATTTTCAAAATTTTGACTCAATATTTTCAAAATGTTGGCCCAAAACGTGACACCGATGCGCTACGACTTTTGAACCCTCAAAATCACTTTTCCCGTACAAAAAAACATATAAAACGTTACTCCACACTGTATTTTCAAAATGTTTACCCAAAAACGTGACCCCGACGCTCTACAACTAACGCTAGAAAGCACAAAAGCTTTTCAACTCTCCGCAATAAAACTACGACGTTTTCTACGACGTCTGTGAGGGCATAGATCGTGTTAACAGACAGGCACACAAAAAATTTCGCATGATTTTAGTACTTCTGCATTTTAATGCGAGCCGAAGTAGAAAATATTAAAATCAAACTTCTTAGAAATCACCACAGCCAATATAGACAACATATTACCATTTGACGTACACAGAAAACTCACACAAACCGACCACATCATCCACTCCTTCAACTGGCGGCCTAGACTACTATCGTACACAGGGCTCTAACTACACTAACGGACAAAACAGATTTCAACAATGAAATAAACATAATATTGTAATTAATTAAGACGAAAAGGAAAACAAAGCTACCCACAAAGGGAAACATCTAACAGACCAGAGTAGAATATCACGGCTCGTTAGAGAACTTCGCAACACACTCGCTTGTAGAACTACAAACAACTTGAGTCGAGCAGTACAAATACAAACAACCCCACAACGTTACTGATATTTATACACAATATATAGGTCAAACTGGAAGATCCTTCAATACTAGATTTACAAAGCTCACCCCACTAACAAGAATGACAACTCAAAATTTGCACAACAAGTAATAGAAAACAGCCACAGTTGGAGTAGTATAGAAAATTTGACACACATGATCCAAAGGAAAAATCATGAATGTTTTGATGGAATTAAAAATCTATAAACACACAAAAGCAGATCCAATGCCACTACAGTATTATATAAGACAATATTCCAATCCACTCAAGGCCGTAGCCAGAAAATTTGGGGGGGGGGGGGGTCAGTACCGTGGATTTGAATTCAAACCCTTTTAACACGTTCACTGCTAAGGTCGCACATGTGAGCTTGACACTGAACACTATGAGAAGCGAGCGACGCACAGTGCATTGCACGTCAACCCCCGTATTGGGAGTATTTTCAATACACAATGCATTGCGTGCTTCGCACGCCAACCTCCGTATTGGGAGTATTTTCAAATCATAATGTATTACGTGCTTCGCACGCCAACCCCCGTATTGGGAGTATTTTCAATACACAATGCATTGCGTGCTTCGCACGCCAACCTCCGTATTGGGAGTATTTTCAAATCATAATGTATTGCGTGCTTCGCACGCCAACCCCCGTATTGGGAGTATTTTAAATACACAGTGCATTGCGTGCTTCGCACGCCAACTCCCGTATTGGGAGTATTTTCAATACACAATGCATTGCGTGCTTCGCACGCCAACCCCCGTATTGGTAGTATTTTCAAATCATAATGCATTGCGTGCTTCGCACGCCAACCCCCGTATTATGAGTATTTTCAATACACAATGCATTGCGCGTGTTGTTAGAGTAAAGTATTTTTGTTGAACCTTCATAGTTTTCTTATTTAATAGATCAGATCAAGCTCACAAGAGAGTAAGGCTGAAACCTACTGCATCCATTGTACGGTGTAGTTTAATCAAGCAAATCTAAATATCAGTATGCATGCAATCCACAATGATGTAAAATATGTTGCAGGATCCTCTGTTGTGTTGTCTATTTTATAATTTAATTTGCACTTTTTAAACCTAGTATTAATATTTACTACTAAATTTTGTGATTTGGGGGGGGGGGGTTTGACCCCCTTACCCCCCTGGCTACGGCCTTGAATCCACCATTTTTTCAAAATCATTGAAATAGAGCCCCTTCATGCCAGGATACCTAACACGCAATACAGATAAGTCAGAACCAGTATGGAGCAAGACATGAAGGCATTTCTGATTGTTGCTAATGAACTCGTTTGAGCGACGTAGACAACCAACGAGCCGTTGGTCAACCAACGAACGACCATAAGAGTCGCTAAAATAGCTCGTCTTTCCTATGGAATAATAGGCCTACAGTTTGTTTTCATTCGAATTATATTAAAAAATTCAGTTTTGTGATTTTTCGGAAATTCTGTATACAGGGTGTCCAGTAGGCCTAATTACGGGATAAAACATCGGGGAATGGTTTTATGGGTGAAAATATGAAAAACGTTCATATAAACATATTCCCGAAAACTCTTCGTTTCCCAGATATCGACCATTTTGTTTTTTGTACAAAATAATTCATATATAGAGAACGGTTTGACTGATTGAGTTCAAACTTGCCAAGAAATTTAACCTAACAATGATAAGAAAAAGTAAGCAATTAAATCCAATCATGCGTTTCAACATGGCGGCTGTTTGAAAGTTTCAAGCCTAAATTACTCAAAAACCGTACATTTTAACAAAAAAAGTCAAGATAACTTTTTTGTAGCCCTTTTGATTTCCTAGCGGATGGTGTAACTGTAAAAACAATCGGAAGAAGGATAAAAGTTAAATTATGTGTAATAATTGGTTTGTTAAGCCCGGCATCCACCAACACAGAATTACTACAATATTTTATGTACATTTGCTGTCATTATCTTTAACTCTAACTGTCAAAACAATCGGATGAATGATAATAGCTAAGTTAAAGATAATGGCAGGAAATGTACATAGAATATTGTAGTAATTCTGTGTTGGTATAGGATGCCGGGCTGAACAAACCAATTATTACACTTAATTTAACTATTATCCTTCATCCGATCGTTTTGACAGTTAAACCATCCGACAGGGAATCAATTGAGCTACAAAAAAGGTGTCTTGACATGTTTTGTTAAAATGTACGGTTTTTGAGTAATTTAGGTTTGAAATTTTCAAACAGCCGCCATGTTGAAACGCATAATTTGATAGAATCGATTATTTTTCTTGAGATATATCATTGTAAGGTTAAATGTCATGTCAAGTTTGAACGCAATCAATCACTCCGTTCTCTAGATATGAATTATTTTGTACAAAAAACAAAATGGCGGATATAAGGGAAACGAAGTTTTCGGGACGATATTTATATGCACTTTTTTTTTCTTATTTTGACCCATAGAACCATTCTCCGAAGTTTGAAGTTACTGGACATCCTGTGTATCTGTGTTTGTAGTTCAGGTCAAGGTCTATTTAATACCAGTTGCGTCCTAACTGCGATAAAAGACACAATTAATTGTCAACGTTGTTAGGCAAACATGTGTCATTTAAAACATATGAATCCCCACCACGCGAACAAGCCCCCGGGACATAACAAACAGCTTAGATTACATAATAATAATAATCTGTAGATTCATTGATTTCCATGATGCATCACGGGAACACCAGATCTATTATGATTTACGAGGTGAAAGGCTAAACCCGGAATCATTTATAGAACTGATACTGTATTAGGGAAAAACAATTGAGTCTTTGCATTGTTATATAAACGTTGAATTCTTTAATTACGGATCAGTAGTTGATAGGTCTTCTTGGGAAAGCGTCGAAGCTAATCCGTGATTGGTGATATTATCGCATCGAGGTAAGACCGTTTTATTTAATTGCAATATTGTTATTTCAAAGCTATAAGTACAGTGTGTCCCAGTAATGATTTTTGTTTTGCTCAAGATTTTTACTGTGTGACGGTAAGATGGGGGAGTAGTAAGTCGGTTCGAACCTTCACAACTGGTATTGAACGTTACAACTGTAGAAACTGGACGACCGCCTTTAACCATCAAGCCACTCTCTCGTATTTCAAACTAATTAAAAAGGTTCATATAACCGTTTGTCAACACTTAGTAACACACTTTTGTTGAATGATTACCATAGCGCACAAATTAGCAAATTTGTAGAACCAGTTATTTATTTTTTCACAACGAGCAATGTGTTTACGTTAGGTTAACAACAAAAAAGCAAACACAAACAAAAACCTCAACGAAAAAAGCTTACTCTGTTATAATGAAAACATTTGTTGTTACTTAATTAATATAAATATAATAGCGGATTTGGATCGAAAACATCAACACAATTTTAGGTTAGGCCTTTGTTGAACCAAAACACTTGTCTTGAAAGCGTTTATATTTATTACCATAGCGACCAACTCGTCAAATTTAGAATTAGGTAACAATTAATTATACCACTAAGAGTTGTTTTAGGTTAGGTAAAGGTAAACACAAACCTAATGTATTATAATTCAAACATCTGTTATTACATAATATAAATAAAACACCTGATTTTGATCAAAAACTTAACACAATTTTAGGTTAGGCCTATGTTGAACCAAAAAATCTTGTCTTTAAAGCGTTTATATTTATTACCATCGCAACCAACTTGTCAAATTTAGAATTAAGTAACAATTAATTATACAAGCAAGAGTTGTTTTAGGTTAGGTAAAGGTAAACACAAACCTAATGTAATATAATTCAAACATCTGTTATTACACAATTTAAATAAAACACCTGATTTAGATTAAAAACTTTACACAATTTTAGGTTAGGCCTATGAATGTTGAACTAAAACACTTGTCTTGAAAGCGTTTATATTTATTATCATAGTGACCAATTTGGCAAATTTAGAATTAGGTAACAATTAATTATACAACCAAGAGTTGTTTTAGGTTAGGTAGAGGTAAACACAAACCTAATGTAATATAATTCAAACATCTGTTATTACACAATTTAAATAAAACACCAGATTTTGATCAAAAACTTAACACAATTTTAGGTTAGGCCTATGTTGAACCAAAACTCTTGTCTTGAAAGCGTTTATATTTATTACCGTAACGACCAACTTGTCAAATTTAGAATAAGGTAACAATTAATTCTACAACCAAGAGTTGTTTTAGGTTAGGTAAAGGTAAACACAAACCTAATGTATTATAATTTCAAACATCTGTTATTACATAATATAAATAAAACACCAGATTTTGATCAAAAACTTAACACAATTTTAGGTTAGGCTTATGTTGAAACAAAACTCTTGTCTTGAAAGCGTTTATATTTATTACCATAGCGACCA
>JAGFPH010003905.1:109895-130020 GCA_018207615.1 Philaenus spumarius | reverse complement strand
CTCCCTCGACCTCATACTTGAATTAAAGCTTTCGACGAGAAACTTTTGGGAAAATTGCCAGAATTTAACATTTTTTAATTTTAGAAGCACTTTTTGGGCGGGAAAAATTTTTTCGATTTTTTTTTCATTTTTTTACTTTGAGCGCGTTTTGTAAGAAAACGGTAAGAGATAGCAAAAATTGTTAAATACAAAAATTGTAGAGAATTTAACTTTAGACTAACGATTGATTTTTCATCAGATTTAAGATCCAATCATCCATTTAGCCACTATTCATCCGAGAAGGGAAGCTCCTCCCAACGTTTTTAAAGCTAGCCGGTTTCACTGATTCACTGACATTAATTATTAAGCACTTCCCGTAATCGTACCCCCCTCGACCTCCTACTTGAATTAAAGCTCTCGACGAGAAACCTTTGGGAAAATTGCCAGAATTTAACATTTTTAAATTTTAGAAGCACCTTTTGGGTGGGAAAGATTTTTCGATTTTTTCAATTTCTTCAATTTCTCACTTTGAGCGCATTTAGTAAGAAAACGGTAAGAGATAGCAAAAATGTTAAATACAAATGTTGTAGAAAATTTAATTTCAAAGAAGAGATTTTCCGTCAGATTCAAGATCCAATCATCCCTTTAGCCGCTATTAACCTAAGAAGGAGCTCCGCCAAACAATCGTTCAAATTTCCCATGTTAATCTTATGGAGATAATGTTTAATGAGTTTGAGTCAGCTGCCAAATAAAACAGCTGATTTATGCTCGGTCACCTATGTACAAACGAGCCAAAGATTAACAAGATTCTTTAGCGAATTTTCCAACTGCGAGCGAAGCGAAGGAGCTATCTGAGGCCGAGGCGGGGTTGGGACGCGAAGCGTCCAGGGGCAGAGCCCCTAGTTAAATTATAACTTTTATTTGGCTAGCAAATTTTTAAGCTGTAGCTAAAAATTAATATCGAGCTTGACTTGTGAAAAGATATAGGCCTACTTGATAGAATAAACTTTGAACACAAAGTCTCACAACTAATACGTTTATTAACTCAGACGCGTTTCAACGACAAAGTCGCCATCTTCAGTGATACAAGAGCTGCAATAGTCAAACTATAACTCAACTATAACATATTAGTTGTGAGATTTTGTGTTCAAAGTTTATTCTATCGAGCTAGAGCTAGTTTTAATACTGTAGTTTCTGAATCACTGAAAATGCCGAAATGCTGAAACCCGATTGACAAAATATACTATAGTTTGTTGAATGGTATTCCGTGAACGCCATCCTGATACGAACCAAGGAATAAATCTTATAGACAGTTTAATCGCAGTCTGAGCGATTTGAAACATGGCCTGTTTAAAGTACTAAATGGCAAAGACCAGAAGCCACCAAGTACTTTTACTTATCGGGCGTGGGCGCAAAGGACGCGGAAGTGCAGGCTTAATTTTATACTTGGACTTGCGCCAATGACGTATAAACTGAGTGTTAAGTACTAATTAAGTTATATTTAATACGGTTAAGGTATAGCGTCAAAACGTGACTTGCGACACGCTGTACTCGACGGCTTTAACATGTACTGCAACAGTGGCATAACATAATTGCATAAATATAGATTCAAATTTATAGTTCAGAGAAATAATGACGTTTTACTTGAAATTTTACATTGATTGGTTTAGAAAAAAATACTCATGTATAAAAATCTATATAAACAAAAATGTTAATGTGCGTTAGTTCAAAATCGATTATCTCCGAAAGTTCTTCACCGATCGCTTTGACATTTTGACACAAACTTTCATTTGAATACAAGCGTGTTTTTATAATACCTTTTGAAGAACCGCACCATCTATTGAGCATAAAAAGAACAAAAAATATACTCAATATTTAACAAAAATGTAAGCCATTACATAATATGTTTATCGACTGTAACCATAACATTAGTTAGCTGTTTCCTATAAAGAGGTAAAATTTGTTTGTTTGTATAAAGGGGGTAATCTCTGGAACTACTGAACCGATTGAAAAAGTAGTTTTACTAAAACAAAGCTTCACCGACTCTGAGTAGCATAGGCTGTAATTCAAATTGATAAAAACAGTTTTTATTTCAATATTTGTAAATTTAGTCGGAAAAAGTTCTTAGGTTAGGTCTAGACTGATGAACCAACACATAAAACTTGAATGTATTTACATTCATTACCATAGCAACCAATTGAATAAAATAACAGCTAAAACAGCTGTTTGCTCTAATATTTCCGTTAACAGCTGATTTCAAACTTTGAATCAATTTTTGTATTTTTAACTTTTAGGTTAGGTTTTTATTAAAGTATAAACCTGAGCCTTGCTGGTTCTTTTAACCAATATTATAACTGCTGTTATAAAATATACGAAATAATTTGACTTGAACATTATTTACCATCTTAGCTTTGGAGTTATTATTAATCCTACACCTTTATTATAAAGAAAACATAACATGATTATGTCTGTAAAAGGTTCCAAAGGGGTTGACGTGCGGAGAACGCAGGGGTTTCACCTGCGTAGTAACTTTCTATGTACATAATCATGTTATATTTTCTTTATAATATAAAGGATTAATAATAACTCCAAAGCTAAGATGGTAAATAATGTTAAATTTTCAAATCAAATTATTTCGTATCTTTTACAACAGCAGTTATAATACTGGTTAAAAGATCCAGCAAGCTGAGGTCAACACTTTAAAAACCTAACCTAAACGGTAGAAATACAAAAATAATTGATTTAAAGTTTGAAATCAGCTATTAATGGAATTATTGGAGCAAACAGCTATTTTATCTGTTATTTTATTCAACTGGTTGCTATGGTAATAAATGTAAATAAATGTGTTGGTTTATGAGTCTAGGGCTGATCTAAGAATTTTTTCTGACTAAATTTACAAATATTGAAATAAAAAAAGGTTTTTATCGACATTAATTATAGCTTATGTTACTCAGGGATAGTGTAGCTTTTTATTAGTAAAACTATTTTTTTCAATCAGTTCAGTAGTTCCAGAGATTACCCCTACATTAAAAAAAAAACAAAAAAAAACTTTAACTCTTTATGATATTAGTATAGATGTTTATTCGTTATGCCAACAACGTTGGTAAGGTTTGGATAGGCAACAACTCTTACGCTGGTGTAAAATTTGCTTCGTCCAATTAGAAGGCGCTGCTGGTTGCATGGTCTATCATCGTCATTGCAAAGTCGTGGATAGAGGAAAAAACCTTAAAAAAATATTAATTACATCATTTAATTTACCATTTATTTTGTAATGTATTGTAATTTACAAAAATAATTTTTAGTTCTCAGTTTACTGGTCTAATCACTTTTTTTTACCACTTTTTCAAACGTCCGATTTTTGGAAAGTAGTCGACAAATAGAAAATGTAACGCGTAACGAAAAACCGTTATTGAATTGGTCGCTGTGGTAATGAATGTAAATACATTCAAGAAACGTGTTTTGGTTCATCGATTTAAGTTAGGAGTCGTTCGGTTCCGTCCGGCGTAGTTCGTATATGTCAAGCGCAGGTATTAAGGGACTGCTGTAGTGGCGGCCATCTTGGATTTTTATCCCATAAGAGCAATGTTAAATTTCAAACCATTTATTTCGTTTATTTTTTATCATAAAATTGTTTGCAAGGTCTCATTTTAAGCACAATTACAATACGCATCCGTTTTTAATCATTTTATTTACTACTTTTTTAGAACAAAACAAAAAATAATATTCTACCTACGTTAATCGTATAAAAAAATTATTGTCCCAGGCGGGATTCGATCGCGCGACCTTTGAATTACTGGCCGTGCTCGCTACCGTGGTGCTACCCCGTGCGGCCGCCGCCGCGATGCTAGATTGACAACACAAACTTGTTTATTTTTAAACATTTCCCCATAATTATAAAACGCCGAAGTTTTGATAAAAGCGGGTGGTGTCATTTTGTTTGGCATCTTAAGCACTATAAATACTGAAAATTTGATCAAAATCGTTAGAGCCGTTTTTGAGAAATTTGCATTTTTGTCGTTTTTTATGGGTTTTTAGGGGTAAATTACCCTTAAAAATTAAAAATTCCAAAAAATGAAAAAAACGCCTGGAGATATTAGGGTTTAGTACCTACATACCAAATTTCATGAAAATCGGACCAATAGTGTCCTCTCTGGTCGTGTATACATACAGACAGACTGACAGACAGACACCACTCTAAAAACACTTTTTTGGGTTCAGGGAGCACCAAAACAAAAAATCCCACTAAAAATATTTTTGGGTTCAGGGAGCAGCAACACAGATAATTGCACTAAATCATTTTTTGGGGTTCTGGGAGCACCAAAACAGATAATTCAACTGAAAATTCAAATTCGAACATTTTTACGAAAACAATACTTTCTCCATATACTACGTATAGGGTGGAGAAAGTAAAAAATGCTTTTCTTTTGTTAAGTAATTGACCTTTTGTAAGTACAAAGTTTGAATTTTTTTCCTAACGCAATAAAAAATTAACAATGAAAAGTAATTTACAAGCCGGATCCGAAATTTTAACAAAGAATATTCAGTTTTTTTTTCAACACTCAATTACAAAATATAGACTTATAAAATGGTTTGAAATGAGGCAATGTCAAAGCGTTCAGCTGCAAGAAATTGCACTGTTTAGATAGAGATATAGTGAGAAGCTCTTGCGTTTCCTGTTGCTTTCTCGTTTACTGGAGCAGACCTTTAACAATTAAAAGTAAGTTGAATTATCTGACTACTGCAATTTTGTAATGTAGATTCAAGAAATGAAAAGTATGTGTAATACAAACTTAGAAAAGTAAGTATTTTGATACAAGTATTACTGTTTCCATAGTTACGTTTAATGTTATTATAATAAAGATCCAAAGATGTAGAATTAATTATAACATCAAAGCTAAGATGGTAAACACAGTTAAATGTCCATTCATTGTAAATACATCCAATAAAAATAAAATGTTGGTTCATCAGTCTAGGCCTAGCTTAAAATTATTTAATTTTTAATTTATTTTACCTGCCTTAACGGCAACATACATACATAATTTATGTTTTGTGCACATTTATGGCACAGTTCGTTTCGAATGATATAATTTAAATCTTCCAATTGCCGTTTATTATTAGTTTGTTTTTTATACAAGTAGTTACTGTTTCCATACGTTTAATGTTATAATAAAGATGTAAATTACATTAGAATTTGAAGAAAAGGCGTGATGAACTGTGTTCCTGACGGGGGTCCCACAAACGCACATGTATGTTATTATTTTACTCAATAGAAAGTACTGATGATCAAATATTTTATTTTCGGCAATTAATAACGGCATTTAGTATTATTTTTAACCTCGCCTAAAACATTGCTTATTTACAAGTTGTTATTTCTTGTCTGAACGTATGTAATTTCAATTGTATCCTATTCCACGAATAAAGTGAGCTAAATCATTGAAACCTTTATATAGACCGGGAGCTACAAGGGAGTGAGGGACCGCATTTTACAACGGATATTAGCTTTAAAATAGCTCAAAGACTAATAATCCGGATCTTGCCGGTCCATTTTTGGTCCGTTTTGTTTTTATCGCCTCTCCTATTACCTAAATTTAATGGAAATCGATGAAGTGGCTACGGAATCATTTCAGCCACAGTTTATAGATTTCTCTTATGCTCAAAGCGATGATAGGTTGATAAATAAACACAAATTATAATTTAAAAACATTTAATATTAATACAAAAGTATAAATAATTCGACCACGCAGCTGAACCGCTGACGTGAGTTGAGCAAATTTCCAAAATTAAGTTTATATGCCTATGTTTTAGGGTTTCAACCAACAATTAATTTGGGAAATAGGTCTACTCACGAAGGCGTTGAACAGCTGTCTGTGTGTACGCAATATATTAGTAGAATTTGTTTGCGCCTAGTGGCCTCGCGAGTTTGAACCACTTGGCTTCGAACCGGGTACTTTTATAGTATTTTACATTTTGGTCGATTTTGGGGGAACCAAGCGAGCTATAAGGTCGCGTAAAAAACAAAGTGTGCAGAATAACATCCTACATTTATATTTTTAGAAAAAACTCTAAAAAATTCATTCTCGTAGTAAAAATCTCAAAAAATAGTTACTTCCAGTCAATAAACTTACTTCCGGTTGTTGGATTTTTTTGGTTAACGAACTCGTCCGAGCGACGTAGACAACCAACACGTGTACCAAATTTGGACCAAATCGGTACACGAAGTTAGAGTTTCGTCTCCAGAGAAGTACGTTAGCCCTAGGGAGAAACGGACGGTTATTTACTCGAGTGGTGAACGACGGATTATTTTATACATTTACGGAGTTTTTCGGATGGAAAATCCTGAAATGTCCAAGAGAGATGTAGCGGAGAGAGTAGGTGTGTTGACAGGATGTAGTAGAGCGACTGTTGAGCGGTTAAGAAAAGAATTAGACAACGGACCTCCTGTGACTCCGGGAAAGAAACGGCCTTATCAGATGGGGAAAAGAACAAGAATGGTAAGATATGACGATTTCCAAAAAAATAACATTAGAAGAAAAGTACATTCTTTGCTGCGACAGAATATTCCACCCACAGTAATAAAAGTTACTAAAATGATCAATGAAGACTCCGACGTTCCACATGTGAATATGAGTACCACGTGGCGACTGATGCTGGACTTGGGATGCAGATCTATTCTCATCGAAAGAGACGACATCGTACTTTGGCGAAGGAAATATCCGAGTGAAATAAAGAAATGTAGAGAAGAAGAAAAGAAAATCTTTTATCTCGATGAGACATGGTGTAACGCCGGGCATACAACCAAGAAAGCGTGGACGCCCAGTCAGTGAAACAAGCACACATGAATAGCGAAACAACGGGCTTAAAGAATATTCCTGGGAGAGGCGGAAGGCACATTGTTGTTCACATTGGCAGCGAAGAAGGTTTTTTGAAGGACCCCATCAGCCCCTCAGGAACAGACGACGCTCGGTGGGTATTTCGTGAAAAAAAGACGGCTAAAATAGACGGTGCTACACATCATGACGAGATGAACGCCGCTGCATTTGAAGGATGGTTTTCAGGGGTTCTACATTTACTCCCCCCTGATAGCGTTATTGTTATGGATAACCACCCATAAAAATGACCCATTTTCTTTGGTTTCGTATATTTCTATTTAAGGGTCGGCTCTAGCTGTCGGCCATGTTGGCTGACACTCCATAAGACCAATGTTAAATTAAAATCCAAATTTTTCCTTCATTTTTGATCGGATAATTATGAACGATATGTCATTTTAAAGCTATGGCCAATATGCATGTAAATGGCTTTTCCAAAACTAAGAAAAATAATTTGATTAATATTTATTAACAATTTAAAACATTGATTTTTAATATTTTTTTATGTTGTCACTATTAATTATAGCGAAAAACTACCAAGCCATTCGCATGAAGAATTTCGTCCCCAAGAGTTTGGTTTTTTTTTTTAAACGCTATTTGAACAATTGCGGGTTTTAAATGGATTTAGGTTGAGCAATGTCCGTGTAACCTACCGCCGCTATAGGGTGATTTTACATATTTTTTTACTTTGTAACTATTAATTATATCGAAAATTTACCAAGCCATTCGGATGAAGAATTTTGTCCCCAAGAGTTTGGTATTTAAAAAAAAAACGCTATTTGAACAATTGCGGGTTTTAAATGGATTTAGGATGAGCAATGTCCGCGTAACCTACCGCCGCTACGCTGGAGACGCAGGTTGCTTTCTGTTTTACTAGAGCCGACCCTTAAATTCGTCGTTTCCTCCTATATAATTGTGCCGTTATTTAAATTCCGCGGTATTAAAATATCTTTTTTTCACCAAGAGTTTACGTTTGTAATAATGCGGCCGGCCTTACCGACACTGCAGTCTGTTTTCGTCTCTTCTCGTTCTAGTCGTTCCCATTATCTAGCTAAGCAGCACTCTACAGACATTCAATAGTTATAACATCGTGGGCTTATCTGAGACTCACCAGCTGTTTTATCACGTGACCTACTTGGGACTCGGCATGCACGTTAGCTCTGTTGTCGCCATTACTTTCCGTTTTGTGCAAGTCAACAGAAGTAATGGCTTTGTCTGTATCTTGTTCTTAATCTTTATAAATGACTTAGTCGGGAGTTTAACGACTGTGCGTTAGTAATTATAATGTCATTATTTTAAGTCCTATTCTACTAAATACCAGGTATGTGAATTTATGTTTACCAAATTGAAATGTCTTTTGCTGTCATCCTATTTAACTTTAGCTTTGTTATAAAACTTTACTTGTAAGTTTGCTACTATGTGAATTTAACCCTAGAACTGCCATGGTTAAAGCTCAAATTGAAAAGCCCGTTTATTGCACTTTGCAAGCATATTTTTAAAAATTCGCCAAAAATAGTAAATGAACCCCAATCCAAAAGTATTCCATAGCTTTTTTGTAGAAGAAACTTCAAAGAATTCAAATATGCCACTAAAAATTAGTTTCTTTTGAAATTGTAAAAGTTGTTAGCTTAGAAAGCGAAAAATGTTCAGAAACGGAAGGAAAAAAAGAACTTTATGCCTACATAAAAAATAGTAAAACATTTTTGTAATTTTTTTCAAAATACACAAAAGTTTTATAATTTAGTTCTAAATAGAAATATGTAAAAATATATTTCAATTTCACTAATTTTAGTTCAAAATAACATTTTGAACGTTTTTACTACATAACCTGCAAATCTTGACTAATTTCAAGTGACTAGCCTAGGCCAAGATATTTTTTACCAAACAATGTTTTTTTTATACCAAAAATTCGAGAATGAAATGTAGAATCGAATAGCATTCTACCCAGTTTCAAATAACTTTACATTTTGTAATGAAAATTCAAAAACCTCAAATCGGCAATTTAACCTAAAACTTATTTCTATAGCCTATGTTATTTATAAACTTACCGTTTTATTACAACACCGTTATAAGCCTAATTTCACTCAAACACAATCTACACTTATTTATTTATAACTAAAACACAATATAACACTATTTTATAAACTGTAATAACCATAAAATAACACAAAACAAATGTCAACAAATGAAGTCAACAAGACGGGTGGCGTTCGATGAATTGTGTTCACTTTTAAAGCTTTGTTATACCAACCTATGAGATCTAAATGTATTGAATTTTACATAGATAAAAACTGTGAAGATTTCTGTTTATAACCATATATTGTACATTTTAGGGATATATCGAATAAGACTGTAAGAATCGATTCTAAACAGGCTTGCGTATTGGCCAAATATATATGACCAATTACAAGCTTTTACCATATATCCTGTAGAACAGCTGTTTTCAGAGTAACATGTGATTTGAAGACACAGTTTGAAACAGAATCGTCTGCTAAATTCAATGCTGTAATGATCTTCTTCATAAATGACTTCTGTGAGGAATTGCAGACCGTTGAAAATGAGACAAAGTCTTGACAGTATACGGCGTTCATTGACGCGTGAATCATAGGTGATTTAGGTACTACAATTTTGAAACAGTGATTACGTATGTAAATATGTGTTCTACAAAAAAGTTGTAAATACAAAAATTATAGTTTAATTCATTACCTTTCCAACGGTACCGGTTTTATTACGATTAAATCATTTTAAGTGGATATAATGATCGATTATGCAAATTCTCGCTAAGGTTCGAGCGGGTTGCGTTGCCCCTGAGAGACTGCAGTCAAAACTGCAGTCTGGCACTTTGAGGGTTAAGTCTACTTTAATTTTGTAAATTATATTTCAAACTCTTAAAGTATAACTTAATATCTGTGTAATTCAATTTTCTTCTTTAAATACTTTCAGTACAGCCTTAATATTAAATTTTTATGTAACTAGCCTATTTTCAAACTAAAGCCTAGTTTAGGCAAATTATATAATTTTTATACAAATTTAAAGCTGTGTAATCTTTAACAAATAAGGACTTTAAAAAAGGAAAACCTATCGTTTGAATGCGATATCTCTGATATTTTATTGAGCCTATAACCAATAAGCATTTTAAAGGTTTACCATGTGGTCCCTAGACATGTAGCAACAGTTAAAGTAACATGATAAGTTAACTTTGGTTAAGTCTTGTATTAACAGTTAACATTTTTATTTTAAAATACCTGCTTGTCACCTATTATCAAAAATATTATAAAGGCAAACTTTTAACCTGAAAGCTTTTCACTATGCTTGGTTTTAAAGCCTACCTTAATTCTAAAAACATGTATTTTGTTTTTATATGCAGTGTATAACTGGTGCAAGTACTACCCATATGTTCTGCTACTAAATGCAACTACAACACCATGTTTTCTTCTAAATGCACTACAACATGCAACTTTAATGGTTATTTTCTGCGACAGTGCCTTCTTTTTTTAAAATAGCTATGAACTAAAATATGAAATTTTACTAAAATCTGCAGTGAACTTTGTAAGAAACTTTTTTGAATAGGCTGTGTACTGTTTTGTGTCTTGTAACAAATGAATAATTTTTAATATATGTCTTTTATAATTAATAATATTTGGGAGGAGCAGCTATAGCAATTTTCGAACCTCAGTCATTAAAGGACTCTTTTAGAAATGATATACATATTTTTTTTATTATAGAGAGACGTCTCACAATTTCATTTAATGCTTTATTTTTTTAATTATTTAATTATACTTAGCTTTACAGTTGGCCAACGACATAAATGTTACTTATTAATAAATCCATGGTACTATATGTCAAATTTTTGTAATTTTGTCTAGTTAATAATTTTGTATAGACTTTGTAATCATTATTAATGGGGAGGGTTTTTCGATTTTTTAAATTTTTGGGGAGGGAACTTTTAAATGCAACTTAAATTATATTTTGTAATCTAATCTTTGTCATTTTATTTTTTTTTGTACTTAAGGGCATGTAAATTTTTTCATTTTTTTTTATAACTAAGGGCATATAATATTTTTTTTTATATATTTTGGTTAATAAACCTAAATTTAATCTAGCTTTTCCTTTATTGAGTTAACCTCAAAATATAATAATATTTTTGTAAGTGATCAGCTGAGACATTTCTGCAGTTTGGTGATTTTTGTTTTAAAGGTAAGTCTTTGAACATGTCCAGTCTATGCGGCCCAGTATAGCTTCCGATTTAATTTATTCGTCTTTTTCTAAGACTGGTACATAATTTTGTATTAGTATTAAATGTTTTTTAAATTAAATTTTTGTTTATTTATCAACCTATCATCGCTTTCATCATAAGATAAATCTATAAACTATGGTTAAAATGTCTCCATAGCCACTTCATCTATTTCCACTAACCTGTGATAATAGGAGGAGAGATAAAAACAAAATGGACCAAAAACTGGACCGGCAAGATCTGGATTATTAATCTTCGAGCTATTTTAAGCTAATATCCGTTGATAAAATGCGCTCCTCGCATTTTGCACACTCGACTACTTCCAGCGCCTGCGCTAATAGATCTTGACTTTCTATCTTCTTTTTGCATTTATAATGCAGGATGTGATTTCTACGGCAGTCGTAAATACATAAACGATTATCGCAAAAGTAAAGGAAGTCGATACTATCTTCAACACAAACGGGTTTAGAGTGTCAGCCTTGTTACTTGTAGTTTTACTAGAATGGAACATGCAGGGTCTCCATATAAAACAATTAATTGTGCAGTTTAAACAGCTCAATGGTAAAAAATAATAATTAAAATTTGCACAAGAAATATAAATGACAGTTAACCGTCACGTATGTTGTATTTATTACTTACAAGCTGACCCGTACGGCGTTGCCCGTGATGATTGGTATATTCAGTCTTTTTAAGTGTTCAGTCAATGAGTGGTATTTGGCTTTTATATATATAGATCTTAAATAATAAAAGCACTATTTTCATAATAATAAAAGATCTGAAATGATGATTTTAGTAATTTTGATCCCCCCAAACCCCTCCTAAAATTTCGAAATTTTCATACCCTTTCTTAGTGAGGACCTATGGACTTAGAGGAAGCTACATACCAAATTTCATTCCAATCCGCTCTGTAGTTTTGAAGAAATCGTGATTTAATAACTTTTATCCCCCCAAACCCCCCCTAAAATTTCCAATTTTTTAAAACCCTTTTTTTAGTGAACACTTATGGCCCTAGAGGAAGCTACATACCAAATTTCATTTCAATCCGTTCGGTAGTTTTTGAGAAATCGTGATGAGTGAGTCAGTGAATGAGTGGTATTTCGCTTTTATATAAATTATATAGATAACTTACAACATGGGTTGTAAGTTTTTAGTTGTAGCTCATGTATCACTGAGGATGACGACTTTGTCGTTGAAACGCGTTTGATCATAAAACGTTTGTGTGTGAGAATTAGTGTATTGTTATTAATTTTTAAAATAATCCCTTCTCACTCGTCAAGCTCAAAGATTTATTAAAAGGTTCATATTAGACTATCAAAACAAAGTCAAATTTCTTTGATCGAAGGTTTTCAATCAAACAAATTTGACGATTCTTTGAAGAAATAATTCGTTCATCAAACTTAGATGAGTGTTTGACGTGTTGTAAACTTTGACAAAAAAATATTCAAAAAAGAATAAGAATAAAGTACTAAAATATTAAAGTAGTACACATATTTTTAGGTAACCTCCTAACCTCAAAAGTTCGGTTTTTTTCAGTTTTATATATATATTCCTTGTGTTGAATTACTTTTATATATATAACACGATGGCGAAAGTGACATGGCGTTTTGAAGGTGTGAAAACTTTATTTTACATTATGAAAAAAAAAGAATGTTTGTGAAATAATGCATACAAAAACCGCTATGTAAGGTAAACACATTTAAAACAAATTCAAATGTTTTACAGTCTGTAATTTGTAATATTTTTGGTTGGCAGTTTAAGCTTAGTCTATGTTTATGTTTTTTGTAAAACATTAAAGAGACTTTGATTACGTTTACCTTATTGTAAAAGTATATTTACGAGCTTTTTTAACATTTGTTTTTGAAATCTGAAAACCCGTTATAATATGAATCACGACCTTTAACTGTAATCCTTTAATACGAGTTAATAAATAATAATAATAATTAAAGAATACACCGAAACAAAACTCCAAAATATATCTAATTAATAACCCAGCTGATCAAAGAAATTGGACAGGTGTAATATACTGGGGACGATGAAACTGCCCCGGTATTTTAGGTACGTTTGAAATGATGAAACTCCCGCGATATTTTAGGTACGTTTGAAATGATGAAACTCCCGCGATATTTTAGGTACGTTTGAAATGATGAAACTGCCGCGATATTTTAGGTACGTTTAAAATGATGAAACTGCCCCGCTCTTTAAAGAGGATCAAGAAGGGTCGCCTCGCCAGACTAGAAATTCTGAAATTGTCCCGAGCGTCCAACCAGGTTGGTTAGGTTGGTTTGGTTTTAGAAGACTGCAGTCACTGACAGGACGCTCGGGATAATTTCAGAATTTCTAGTCTTGCGAGGCGACCCTTCGTAATCCTCTTTAATGAGCGGGGCAGTGTCATCGTTTCAAAAGTACCCAAAAAGTCGGGGCAGTTTCACTACGCCCAATATGTTTTCTTTGACAAATCTTGTTCAAAGATCTTTGTTTAAAGTTTAACCAAATATTCGATGAATACCTTCGATTGTGTAGTACGTCCATAAGGCAAGTACTAGTACTTCTGTGAACAGTAGACCTCGCTCGTTGAAATAATAAATGTGGTTTTGAGCTTAGGTTAAAAATAGTGTGCCAGTAAGGAAGTAAGCACAAGGTTTAGCCAGTGAAACATTATTTACAATTCCCGCGATTCCGGGATTTCTAGTTCTCGTTTTTATTTCTTTTCTTGAGCTTTAACTGCTAAAGATTTTCTTTTAGAGGCATTGTGTTTTATTTAGGTTAATATTGCGTAAGATAGCTAAAAATATCGCGTTATAGAGGGACAACATACAATTAAATATTTACATACTTAAATAACTCAAACTTAACAATGTATTTACAGTTCCATAACTTCCATATCATATTCCAATATTAGAAATAATGAAAACAAACGATGTTAAAACGTCGTGATAGTGATCTCAACCCATGTGTCAACACTTCCCCACAGTGTCCTACGGTCATTTTTTGTATGTCCTTTATCGCCGCGAGGTTTCATCTCATTTTGTAATTCAAGAAAAGCTAAGTCAAATACTTTTATGAAATTTATAATGATAATTTACAGGTATACAGTTCAATTCTTTGATTTATCCTCTACACTTTCTTATAATAATATGTCATTTTTGGGCAAATGATATATTCCTAAATTACTATTCAAAACAGGCCTAGTTTTGTTAGCAGTCTTGTAGTAGGAACATAAAAACTGGTGTTTTCAAAATAAGAAATTTGAAATTGATAAATATTTTTATACAACTCTATTTAGAACTAAATTACGAAACTTTTTACATTTATGAAAAAAATTACAATACTTTTTACTACTTTTTATGTAGGCCTAAAGTTAAACATTTTCCTTTCGTTACTGAACGTGATTGTTTCTTGAGCTAATAACTTTCTTAATTTTACTTCAATATTTTTTTACTGGCATATATGAATTCTTTAAACCTTTATCTACAAAAAAGCTATGGAACACTTTTGAATTGGTTTAGAATAAACGTATAACATGGTTGAAATACAAAAACTTGGACGATTTTTAACAAATTCTAAGTTTACGGCAATTTTGTGAGCTTACCGTTAGAGATACGGAAAAAATCCAGAATACAATTTTGTTTAAAATTTAATTTGCTTTTGGCAAAATGTTATTAGTTTTTAAATTCGACTTACGGTTAAGCCACAAACTGGCTTTGGAAAAAAGCTTACACTGAGAGAAACTGTGCGGCCGCCATTTTTATTTTATTTAAGGGGTTAAAAATGAAAAATGAAAAAAAAACATATATATATACATGGCTCGGTCTAGGAATAAGGAACATTCACACAAAAAATCATCAAAATCGGTCAAGGCGTTTGGCCGTAATCGTGAGACAGACACACAGACGAAGTGCCGAACGGTCGAGTTAAAACGGAGACCTCGCTTACGCTCGGTCAAATAGATTTAATATATTACTATTTGAATCATTGGTCAAACATCACAACTCAAACCAGGGGGAAGTAGGTGGGCGATCTCCCAGGCGATCTCACACAGTAGAAAAAATTAATAAATGACCATACATTACAGACGAATTTATAGTTCAAATTGAAGATTGTCCATGAGTCCCAGTGATCAAACATTATAATTAATAATAAAAATCAAATTTAGCGAATAAAATTTAATTTTGTAAAAGTCTAAAATATAAACATTATTCTTATAGAATGTAGAGTAAAAATCCAAGATTTTAGATCAGAGCCTTTACACGGGAGAGAGGGTTTCAAATGAGTTTACAAACATGTTTGTTTAGAAAAAAATTTATTAACAAAATGATCATACAAAATAAAAACGTACATATAGTTAACTAAGCCTAAGTATATAGTTTACATACCCTATGCACCTTTGATATAATACTTTGTTCTCTAGAATTATATAGGTTGACATGTATATTTTTTAAACTCGTCGCTATGAAGTAAACAAAATTGAATTATTGAGAATTATAAATAGATAATTTCAAATCTACAAAATTGTATTTTGTTCTTTAAATTAATAACTTTCATAACTAAAAAGATACAAGGAAAAAGTAGGAAAAAAACGTAATCTGTTGATACATATTACAATATTTGAAGGTTTCAATGAAGTTTAAACATAATGAAAATAAGTTTGTATGAAACTAAACATTACTTGTGTCGTAATGTCTTGTTGCAGTCAATGGTAGCGTTCTTGGTTGGGTTGCTAAAGGTATAATATAATGTACGAGTCGTATATTATATATATTTTGTTTTTGTTTGAAGATGAAAAAGCACCAGCAAGCTACCTTGCTTACGAGAACCAAATTCGAACTGGACACCTTAACTTCAGAGTCATGTGCGCTGCCCAACAGCTGCAAGACCACCCCTAACTTATTTACGTGAGTAGAATGTTAAATTTAAAGTCATAAAGCTAATCTATAATAAAGGTATATAATGCAAAAGCTGTGTTGGGGTAGCCCAGCAATAAATGTTTGCAGGATTTATTAGTGGCTTGTTTAATATGAAATTATTTGTCTTGGCTGCACCTGAGCCTTAAGTGGTGAAAGCGTAAATTAGTTGTTCTATGAGCTGTTGCTTGCTCAATGCCGTCTCAAGGCTTTTCTGCGTAAAAGAATATTGTAGTTTCTTCTTGAGTTTCGAAATAAAAGGTTAGTTTTTGAAAATATAAAATTATAAATTTTTAATTAAATTCGTAGATTATTTTGTTCTAGTACGTTCTACCAATTCCGAGAGTGTCGTTTTTCATTTAGGACAAAATTCTAAAACGAAATTGACAAAGATTTAGTATGGATCCCGTACATCTCACGAGAGTCGCTGTTAGTTTACCAACAGATGAAAGATACGGACTTGACCGCAACACGGGCTTGGGTTGATACTCGCAGTACGGGTTCAACTTGGCAACGCTGTACAGTGGTCGAACACAGTAAATTGTATTGCAAGTGTTGGTAAACTAAATTACATAATATGCTATTTTGTCTGAGGTTTGATGCAAACATAACTCGGCCTAGTTTATGGGCGTCAGAAGGTAACGTTCCCCGGTCGCTTCGTTGACCACAGTTCCGCTCTCCACGTCGTAGACTAGACCGGGGACAGGCTTGGAGTCCGAGGACGCTGTGTTGGTATCGCTCTGGGAGTGTTGGCGTTTCACACGTTCGTCCTTCACCTTGGCGGACAGTTTGTAGTCCGGCACGGGTTCGCTGTAGCCGCCCTGGAAACAAGAGATGTTAAAAGAGATTAGTGAAGTGTGTTTACCAGTTGAACGCAATACATTCTGGTGAATTATCTATACTTATAAAAGCCAAATACCATTGACTCATCACAGTTTCTCCAAAACCACGAGGCCTACAAACATGAAATTTGGCACTAATACTCTTTATAGGCTCTAGACGCGCACTAAGAAAGGGTTTCCGAAAATTCGAAATTTTAGTGAAGGGTTTGGGGGGGTCAAAACTAAATCACGATTTCTCAAAACCTACCGAACGGATTGGAATGACATTTGGTATCTAGCTTCCCCTAGGGCCATAGGTGCTCGCTAAGAAAGTTTTTCAAAAAATTCTAAATTTTAGGGGAGGTTTGGGGGGTCAAAGTTACTACAAAAACCATCGAACGGAATGAAATTTGGTATGTAGCTTCCTCTAGGGCCCTAGGTACTCGCTAAGAAAGGGTTTCAAAAAATTCTAAATTTTAGGGGGGGTTTGGGGGGTCAAACTTACAAAATCACGATTTCTTTAAAACCATCGAACGGATTGGAATGACATTTTCTATGTAGCTTCCCCTAGGGCCATAGGTGCTCGCTATGAAAATTTTTCAAAAAATTCGAAATTTTAGGGGAGGTTTGGGGGTCAAAGTTACTACAAAAAGCCATCGAACGGATTGGAATGAAATTTGGTATGTAGCTTCCTCTAGGGCCCTAGGTACACGCTAAGAAAGGGTTTTAAAAAATTGGAAATTTTAGGGAGGTTTGGGGGGTCAAAGTTACTACAAAAAGCCATCGAACGGATTGGGATGAAATTTGGTATGTAGCTTCCTCTAGGGCCATAGATGTTCGCTAAGAAAGGGTTTAAAAAAATTCGAAATTTTAGGGGGTTTGGAGGTTCAAAAATACAAAATCAAAATTTCTCTAAAACCATCGAACGGATTGGAATGAAATTTGGTATGTAGCTTCCTCTAGGGCCATAGGTGCTCACTAAGAAGGGTTTGAAAAAATTCGAAATTTTAGGGGGGATTTGAAGGGATTAAAGTTATTAAAAAACGATTTCTTCAAAACTACCGAACGGATTGGAATGAAATTTGGTATGTAGCTTCCACTATGGCCATAGATGTTCGCTAAGAAAGGGGTTTAAAAAAATTCGAAATTTTAGGGGGTTCAAAGTTACAAAATCAGAATTTCTCTAAAACCATCGAACGGATTGGAATGAAATTTGGTATGTAGCTTCCTCTAGGGCCCTAGGTACTCGCTAAGAAAGGATTTTAAAAAATTCGAAATTTTAGGCGGGTTTGGGGGGTCAAAGTTACTAAAAAGTAACACCGAACGGATTGGAATGAAATTTATTATGTAGCTTCCTCTAGAGCCCTAGGTGCTCGCTAAGGAAGGGTTAAAAAAAATCGAAATTTTAGGGGAGGTTTGGGGGGGGGGGGGGGTCAAAGTTACTAAAATTCCCCATATGAAATACATAGTGTAATATATTTATTGTTAATATACATTTAACTTTGATTTCTCTATCCGTGCAAAGCCGGGTCGGGCCAGCTAGTGAAATATAAATGAACAAAGTACAACTTATTCTATGAAGAACATTAAACAGGGCGGATAAGGAAGAACGGAGTGACTTTCAGAACGTGTTCTATTCGTGAACATAAAGAAAAAAGTTCACGCATACATAGGTTCGGAAATGCTTCCATTCCCCGTTATCCACCATTTTTTAAAGTGTAAACTTCTATAGGTGCACCTCGGCGCTATGTTTGCTGGCCGGTGAATCGGATTTTACCGTCACGCATTTTCTGAAACGCTCTATTGTGAAACGCTCTATTCCGTCACGCATTTTCTGAAACGGTTTATTATGAAACGCTCTATATCGTCGGTTTGAAAAAAGTTTTGGTCTTGCCGAGATTCGAACCAACAGAGTCCATCGCCATAGACTAGAGCCTTAGCCGGTTAGGCCACGAACGCGATTATATATAGTTTAGTATGTTTGAGTTGGGTATATAAGTGTAACAGATTGACCTACGTCATAGGCTTAACCCGTTAATGTTAACACAATGTATAGTTTAATTGGTAATACCTCTGAAATGGACTGTGTGCTTCCTCATTTCGTAAGTGGTGTTAAAATTTTACACTTCTCCCGTGCGATTCGCACAATTTTCATTTTTTATTTTTTACAAAATACTAACTATCTTTAGATGTGGAAATATAGTAGCCTACACGTAAATTTGTGGTACATGACGTATTTTACCCATGTAAAAAACACCAAAATGTTTGTTCGTATATTTGCAAAATGGCGCCATTTAAAATTGTTAATGTCAAACATCTCGAAAACCGCTAACTTTAAAAACAATTTCAAGGAACAAAAATTTTCTTTTTAATGACAAACATAACGGGCTTTTATTATTTCTGTAACTTAAAAGATAAGCAAGTTATTGCCTGAAAACTAAAATCATTTTATATTGGTAATCGTCCATATTATCCAAAAAATTGTTTGATTTTGTTTTTGAGTCGCTAGTTTCGAACCTGACATCGAAAAACGAAAGCAGTAAAAATTTAAAATTTAAAAAAACGACTTCCAAATCGTTTTCCGTCCAATTTTTTAATAAGAAAACCAACAATATTCTGCTAAAATTATACTTTGGGACCACCCGGATCAACGGCGTTTTCCCTAGTAGAGCCTCCAAAGAGCATAGGTAATATTTTTTGATGTCAGTTTTTAAATCCAAGTCGTTTTCTTATTCAAATTCTGTCCCCTGGGCCCTTTGTGGCCGTCCGGGGCATCGACGACGTTTTTCAATGTCAGATTCGGAACAAGCAACCTCAAATATTCCCCGAGATGTGGTTTTTAAAACTTTTTATACATTTTTAGATATTTAAAAAAATCATACAAAACTATGCAATTCTGTCCGAGCCGTCTATCAATATATTATGTAGACTTTTCCTGATCAATTTCTGAACACAATGCAGAAAACCCCATGTCGATCCGAGCTTTATCTCAAATTCAGTTATTTTGTTCTAATTTCCCTGGTCCATTACAAACGCACGCACTTCCCCTTTCTAATACGGTACAGATATATGAAGCTTACATTTCTTAAGGGCGCTAATTGTCCACACATTGTCGTGACAACAAACTTACCAAGTCCTTGCTTTTATCGTTGCATCACGATTACACCATCGATCAATCGATTAGACTGATCATTTCACGCTATCGATACGTTTCGGAAGGTTTTGTACTTGACTTTAATCGAGTTACACAAGTCCACACTTTGTTATGTAACTTTATATTGTTGCGTCAGTTGCATTGTTGACACCAAACAGCTGACTTTAATA